>CAEFZY010055068.1:0-60841 GCA_903066815.1 Brachyrhaphis roseni | reverse complement strand
ATATATGTATATATATAATAAAGCTCTATTTATACGCATAGCGTTTTATTGTTTATGTGATGCCTACATTTTCAATTTTTACAGAATTCTTTTGATGTTTCTTTTATAATTTTTTTTTTTAATCTAAAATACTTTACCCTGTGCAAGAATAATGGACTGCAGATAAATTTCCTTTGGGTAATTTTAAAATGTCAGTCAATGCCAGTCGTTGATTCAGGGTACAGCTGTGTCTGATAAGATGTATGTAATAAGTCTTATATATAATAAATAAACTCAACACAACTTCTGTAAAAAACTTTCTTTAATGTGATTTCTTCAGTGAAGGGGGCATCATGTGTTGAGAAATAATTGGTGCTCCGGATTATACAAATGTTGAGGAGATCCCAGCCTCAGGTTTTAACTGCAGCAGCAGCAGATGGCATCAGTAATTACTATAGATTTCTGAGAGTTTGGCTCCTGATGTGTTTACTGTTTTTAGGAACACCATCAGCAGTTGGCTCCATCAACCAGGAAAACATCTAAATCCCTGGATTGAAGCGCAGCTGTGAGAGACGTCACCGGTAACCGCTTGCAGTAGTTTGCGGTGAATGGACCTGATTACTGCGTAAAAAAAAAAGAAAACCTTAATGCACACGCCACGAAAGCCTAAGCTGGAGGTTCAGGTGACTCACGAGGCTAATGGAGGTGCACTGGGCATCAGCTGCACACAAACAGGTAGAGAACAAGCAGGTAAAACCATTTCCTGCTGACTTACTACCAAGTTTGATCTATTTGATCTATCTATGCAAATAAAAAAAGAGGAAACCTTCTTTGCAAAGAAATGAACTAAAACAGTAGACATTTTCCTACTAGGCATATTTCTAAAGCCTTTTAAGAATGAATAAGTTTGCAATTATGGCTGAGGAATAATGTGGTAGAATAAATAGTTTTGATCATTTGCAGAAAATGCTATAATTTAGACATTTTTTTCAGTTTCTGTACAGCAGTAGAGATGCTTATAGTGCTGAAACAGTGACCGCTGCCAGAAGCAATAACATAATGGTCAGTTTTTCAGTAATAAGGCAGCCAAAAAAATGAGATGTTTTTTTCTGAAAAGAAAATAAAAATCTGCCAAGAAAAAAAACAACTGTTATGCAGCTGCTGTGACAGAATGGTGGAGTTCGATTCATAGAAATGAATAAATACATCCAGATAAGATCGATTTAAGATGCCTGATTTAATTAGTGCTCAGATATTAATAAAGGTTTATGAATTTAAACAGTATTTATGTTTTAACTGCGGTGAAGATTTAGTGTCTGAGATGTTTCACATTTACAGTGTGAAACATAAATTTTAATTTGTTTTTATGAGACAGAAAAATTAGGTCTAGTATCTGAATAAAAATCAGTTTTCACATTTTAATTTGTGAAGAATATGACGGCCCTTGTATAGCTTTCCTTCAACTTCACAATAATGTACAACTTCTTGATGGGATTCTATTTAAATGGGCTAAAAAAAAAAGACATTTAGGTTAACACTTTAGATGAGCACAAAACAGACTGTGTCAGAGTCACACACACCCATTGTTCTCTTTTTATTCAGTGATAAATAATTTCCTATCAACATAGGCTTTATGTGTAGACATCCGATCAAGGCAAGAGACAAATTAGAGGGCACACACGTTGCCACCATTAGAAAATAATAGCAGAAACAAAAAAACAATGAGGTAAGAAGTTCTCTTTTTTTTATACATTTGTGGTGCTTCTATGTCTGTTACCTATACTGTTGAACGCACAGTGCTTCCTAATACAGAAATCTTGCCTTTTTTGTGTCTGTACATTATTAAACAGAAACAGGTCATGGCACGATACTAGACCAACCAGAGGCAGAGTGTATAGTTTAGCAGTACACATCATCAGACCGAGAGTCAGAGAAGCCGAGCAGGAAACAGAAATAGAAAACAAATACCTAAGACTTAGCAAACAGAGCGGCTGTAACTGCTTCAACACACACAAACACACACGGTGAATGAAAGATCTGTGTCTCAGTAGCTTATATGATGCCAGATTCAGAGTGTTTAAACATAATGGAAGCGAAATAAACAACTTTAGAGGCCATCTACTATCCAAACAGTGATTTGATGATAGATGATCAGTGTCTGGATGAGGAAGAAGCTTCAGTTTGAAACATAGAGAAATCACTCCAATATCTGAGATAGAAACATGGGCAAACATGTTTAGGCAAGACAGAGCAAAGGTTTGTAAATGCAATGACTAATGAGCAAAATATTAACAGGATAAAATTAACGTATTAATCACTTGAAAAGTAGGCAAATGTAGAAATATACATCTGCTGTCCTCTACATTATTTAACCTAACGACTTCTCAGAGTTGAATGTTGTTCTTAATGCGTCACAGATCCATAAATAAAAGCCACAAGAGGTGAGAAATTCTGTGTTTGCAATAGTCTAAGGATGCAGTACGACTTGAGTTCAACTGCACTGGCTCTTCCTGACAGACAGTCCAAGTTTAGTAAAATACTCAAATGGAAGCCCAGAATAAACTTAAGCTGAGGAAAGGTAGTGGAAGCAGAAAGTCCAACAATAAAACTGAATGTGATGTTTTACAAAAGAGCTTATACGATTTTTGCATTAGAATCAAATATTAATATTGATTAATATCCACGCTCACGCCGCTTTTTTTCTCTCTCAAAAATAGCTTGTTATATTCACACATTTGAGCACTGCTGACAAAGAAAGCTGTTGCGGCGAACGCAGACGTGTTATCTCACATGCAGTTCTAGACAGATGTCTAGAAAGTTTCAGGCTGCAGTGTGAAAGTATTTTATATGAAAGTTGAGAAATTTTCTGTTTTCAATTTAATAACTAAAGACACAAAATGTAACAAAAGGATAAAGTTGGACTTAATTATTTAAAACCTACTAGGAGGAGAAGAACACACGTTTTGCAAAGGTATTCATACCTCTTGAACTTTTTTTTTTTTTTTAAATCGTCTCCAGTTAGCAAACACTTGGAGCAAGGAATTCTGGTTGAATGAGATCAAAATGTATTTTTTTAGGCTACATGGAAACATTGGTTGTTGTGGAAAACCAATGCCCTGAACACACCACCCCAAAGATAACAAGGGGGAAGCTTTTCTTCAGCTGGGATATGGAAGTAGGTGATAGGTGATGGGAAGACAGACTAAATAAAGAAAAATCAAGAGGGAAGTCACTTAGAGGGTGCAAAAGACAAGTGACCTGAGTAGACGTTCACAGGACAGCATGACATCAAGCCTTAATACTCATCCACAACCACTGTAAGACATGGCAGTGGCAGTATTGTTATGGTGAGAAGCTTTTAATCAGCAGGGACATTAAAGCTGAACCTTCTACTTCACCACTATGTGTGTGTGTGTGTTCGTCTTTCACATAAAACCTCTATAACACAACACTGAAGTTTCTAGAGGTGTGAATTCCTTTGTTAAAAAACAGGAAAAAGAATCTTCTTAAGTATTTTTGAAAACTCATTTTTTGGGGTTGTAATGGAAGCAAACCAACTGTTGCAGCTTCAGTGCGGACAGCGTGAAGGTGTGTTTGTGTGTGTTGCGTTCACAGACCTGCCGAGCAGCACTACGAGGCACAGCGCCATGCATGGACCTGACCTGCAGTCCCAGTGCCTTCACTGTCATACAAAACAAGATCAGAAAAACCTTCCCTGGCTCACGTTTTATCATCAAAAGTTAAAGGAGAATACCACTTAATATCAGCTTTTACATCTTTTCATAATCTTTAATTGAAAAAAAAAATCTGTACTGTCAAGATTATAGGGGTCCATCTCAATGCTGCAGAGATTTACAACCTTAGAGAAGATTTTGTCCGCTGTAAATGTTGCCATAAATATAAGAGGTGAGTTCATGTTCACACGGCTGATAGTTGAAGCTGTGCAAGAGAATGACCGATTTAACTGAGATGTCTAACTATTACTGTGCTGCCTGCAGAAATAACATTATGAATGGTCTTGGATTGAGTGGCATTCTCCTTTATGATGCTTGCCCTCCTGTTCTGGTAGCCTACCAGGCTGGATAAGATGAAGAGGAAGCACACCTGCATCTATGTCTCATCCACAGCAGGCTGAAAGTGTGTGCCGTGACAGCAGCTCTCCTCGGCTGCACACCTAGGGCCGTGCAATATGGCAGACAAAGACACTTCACACCCCCCTCACCCGATTCTGTTTAAAGGATTCAGTTCAGTGAACCTCAACAACGCTAACACTACCTCAGCGGAGAGGTGGTGGGAAGGAAAGAAGAAATTGTACAGGAAAAAAAACAACAGAAAACTGAAAATAGCACAGAGAAGCTATAAATAGCAACAGAAGCGGCCATGACGAAGCAAATGTGTGCTGAAGGGCGGTTGGAAATCAAGTCGAGGAGTGGTTGTAGTGGTCCTTCGGAGATGTGTGCCATCGTTGTTACTGCGGCTGCCATGACAGCGGCACATTAAGCACCCGTTCTATCAGAGCGACAACACAGAGGGAGAAAGAGGATCGGCTGCATCTAAAATCAGCAGCGAACTGCAGGGAACTGCGACAGCCTCCACCCTGTTGTGCTCATGTCCCCTTTTAGTGTTTTGTTCATTTATTCATCTCTAAGTAGTTCTCTGTAGAGCTGCGGTCCCTTGAAACGTAAGCGTCGCCTTCCCCGTCTTGGGTTTTGAGGGCAAAAGTTTGTCGGTTTTTGATTTTCAGTCTGTAGTTTTGGAAATCCCATAATACTTTCAGAGCCTCCAGAGTTAGTCCCGAGGCCAGGGTGGAGGACTTCTCAGCCTGGGAGGCAAACTTTTCCTGCAAACAGCAGTCCCACTATGGTGAAGAAGATGGAGAGGACAAACAGAACGTACGAGGAGCCCACCACCGTGTTGTTGGGCAGCTTGTATGGCTGACCTCCCACCTCGTTGATGTAGAAGCCTATTGGGAAGATGAGCGCTGCCATGCAGAACAGAATCACTGCAGGGGGGAGAACAAGGACGTAATTATTAAACTGAATCATTTATTAAAAAGAACATTACAAATCTCTCTTTACAGTTAAACCCAGATGTTTACTTATGCTGTATTAAAAACACACATGACCTTCTTTTCCTTCAGCATCTGACATTTAAATCAGACAAAACATTTCCTGTTTTAGGTCAAATTTATATTTATATTATTTGTATTTTATGAATGCAGGAAAGGGATTTGAGTTAAATAGTCGCACCTATGGACAACCATCATGGAAAAAACAAAAGAAATCATCCATGATAACAGGAAGACAATTATGAACCTCAACCATCTCCTTCCCCTTATCAAAACGCTAAAATTGTTTAAATTACTTCTGTGTGAACATGGTCTGAAAGGCCACTCAGCGATGAGGAGGCCATTACTCCAAAAGCAACATAAAGCCAGAAAACGTTTAAAATATAGTGGAAAATAAATACATTTCCTGTGGTGTGATGAAATTAAAATTTAAGTGCGTGGCCATAATGGCCAGTGTGTTCTTCATTTTTGGAGGAAAAAGAAAGAAGCCTCCAAGGCTAAGACCACCAATCCAACAGTGAAGTATAGTGGTTGCTGAATCATGTTGTGTGGCTATTTTGCTTCTGGTGACTGGTGGACTTTACAAAATAAGTGTTATAATGATAAAAAAGCTTTATATAAACATTTTGAAGTTCTACTAAAACTTTCTCATTTAGAAAGTACGATTCTGATAATGCTAACTAACCTAAAACAAAAAAAAGCAAGAAATCAGTAGTTCATCTTAAAAGTAAAGATCTGGCTTCAATTGGAAAAAGTATTGAGCAGCAACATTACCAAGATCCTCAAATCCCGAAAATGTGCAAATAAAAACATTAATTGGTTGTGTCATATTTATACTATAAATGTAAGTCATTGTTTGCTTGCACCTTGTTATTTTGGTTTATCAGAGTTACTAGGAACTTCTTATTAGTTTCTGTTTTCCTGAAATCTAACTAAAATATTAAACAAAGTCTAATTCTTTTAGTTACCGGCTCGACAAGGACCCCCATTTTATTTTACCGCAACGCAAAAGTGAGAACGTCGGTAAGGAAGATAAAAATAAATGAATGAAAGAGAAATGATCAAAGATCTGTCTCTCTGTCTGCTCCTAGATTGTAAAGTATTACAAGAGGAGACAAAGTATTATGCCAACAGTGATTTTTATTTAAGATAATTATATTTTAACATAATTTTGTTCTCTCCTGCTGAATAAATGTACTCAGATAAAAGGTTGTTCAAAAGGGTATCTCAATTTTCAGGTTGAGATTAGACCGTAGATACAAATTTAGCTAAATTAAAAAAGATTAATTCTTCCTGAATACATGGAAGACTGGGAGAGATTAAATTGGCATTCATGTAATTTAAGTTGTTCACAACTGATTGTGTGTCTCAACATCGCTGCTCATTTCATATTTCACCAAGCGATCATTTAAACAGCAGTTGTCTGTAGGAGGATTTTAAAAAGATGAGCTCTTTTTAACTTGGGAGTTCAGTGTACTCACTGATACTGAATGTGAAACCTGCCTCAAGGACGGGTTAGAGTGAGAGACTTCAAACAGCTCTAAGAAGCGTCCTTCACTCTTTTGTTGATAATATTTCAGATGGAAAAATCGACACCCTACTTTGCGAATAACATCAAGCAGAAGTATTAAATAAACCAGAAATATGGCATAGAATAAAAACTGAATGAGTCTATAACAGATACACCGTAAAACTTGCTTTGTGCTCAATTAAAACTGAGTCAGGAGAGATTTAACCTTCTTGCAGAGTCTGTATAGAGAAAACTTAGACAATGTCTATAAAGTCTTTAAATATTCTCAAAGATACTGTTATTTTCTATAGGTTTTTCACAATAAACAAGGTTTTAGTTCAACTAGAGTTGAACCGAAAGCTGAAAATAGTGACGGTAGAATGATGTGGATTCCTAGTTCAAGGAATAATTCATTATGTAAAAATCTATTAAAGATTAATGTCTCCAAATGAAGAGAGCTTGCACCCTGAAAGCAGCATTCCCGGTGTTTGCTGTGGGAGTCTGCAATGAACCCTATGGAGATAAACTAAAAACAACACAGAAGGTTCTGCACAGTATGCATGCAATCATTAGCTGTATTTAGCAAAAAAAAAAAAAAAAAATTATATAAGATTTGTACACATTGGGCATTAAGATGCATTTAAATGGTTGATTTTTAAGTTTAGATTCATTAAAATAGAAACACCTTCAAAATATTCCTCAGCAGAATCGGTAGTTACTTGAGTCAAGCTTTGCAGTAGAGTGAAGACAAGGATTTCAACCCCAGAAGCTCAGTACCAACTCACAAGCATGGTGGTGGCAGCATCATGCTGTTTTGGAGTCAGTGGTACTGGTGGAAGTAATGATGAAAATAAATCACCACATCTCCAGGAATTATTCCTAAACATTTTTTTTTTTTTTTTTTTTTACTAAAATGAAAATTTATGGATGCTGATAAACTTGGTCAAATGTAGGTAAGTCAAGTGAAAATTGTTGTAGTCTACAAAGAAGTGTGTAAGGTACAATTTACTAAGCCACATAGGCACATTCTAGTGCGCATGTGTCAAACTGAAGGCCATCTAGCACTGGCCAGCATGTCAGGTTTTACAAGAAAACAACTCAGCTAAAGTAAAAGAAAGAAGTGTCAGTAATGTAATGTTAAATCCCAACCAAGCTTCTTCAAAATGTTACAAATTCACCTACACAGACTTCATGTGAAACCATGTTGCATCTATGCCTCAACTAATTTTTGTGAAAAGAACTCTTGGTGATGCATGAAGCTTCATTAATAACAGCAAAACTGAATCAAATCTCATGAAGAAGCTCACAAGGGAAGACCATGAAGAGAAATAAAAACAGCAAATCCTTGATAGGGTTTACAAATCATTGAAGAGCTGCTTAATGTGATTTGATTCAAATTTAAACATTTATAAAAAAGCAGCTTTCCATAATTGGAGTATGAAATTAGGAAAAATATCATTTCCTCAAATAGATTTTACAGAAAATAAACTGTTACTCACAAAACTCAAGAGCCCATTCAGAAATACATATTACTGTGATATTTATTCTACAAATCATTAATGTGTTCATTTGTGAGGATGAAGGATATTCGGTATTTCAACTCTCAGTGATTTCTCAGTTTCTGCTAAATGTCTTTTCTATTTGAGTCTTTACATTAATAAAGCCACAGCAATATTTGAGCATGTTTACTCCTGATTTCACAAGTCAATTATGCAGCAAATTAAACCATCTTGTGAATCAACGGGGTTTTATTGTACAATATACCATCATTTAATTAAAAATAAATAGATGATGTCTGAACAGCTTTTCACCGTCTGCTCTGCTTCAGAGCCACACTGCTTTATTTAATCTCACACCAAAGTCAATGCAGGCAGGAAATGCTTTCATGAGGCTGAACTTTGACATTTTAACCAGTATGAGGCATTAATTCTTAATGAAAGTCTCATTATTGGGCAAAATCTTTATGCGAATAGATGTAAAGAGAAGCTGAGGATGAAAAAGCAAAGGAAATCCATTTTTGCATGAATAACTTTTCTCTCCCTAAACTATATTTCTAAGGCAAAAGGCTCAAATTAACCAGAAAATAGACTTTTGAGAGCTGAAAGCATTGACTTCACTGTTAAAATAACTTTTTCAATCTAATTTGTTAAAGAAATATTATCCAAGCAGGTTTAATCAAGTGGGAATTTCATCCATCCAGACTCACACAGGACACAAATGATACTGTTCAAAACGCTAAAGATGACAGCATGATGGAAGAACAGATGACAAAAAGAGGAAAATACTCAAATATCTCAATATTTGTCAACATTATTACCGTTATAAACATTTCTAATGTCATGCAAAAATTTTGTGTGTACACACTTTGATTTATTTTTGTTAAAAAACATGAATTATTTTTGTGTTTTTTGTACTGAACATAAAATCCCCAAAAATATTTCAATTCTGCAAATTAAAATATTTTGAAGTATTTACTTCTACAGTGTTGACTTCTACAGTGCACTTTAGTCTGAATACATTTTAC
Organism: Brachyrhaphis roseni; assembly: GCA_903066815.1. Lineage (NCBI taxonomy): Eukaryota > Metazoa > Chordata > Actinopteri > Cyprinodontiformes > Poeciliidae > Brachyrhaphis > Brachyrhaphis roseni. The sequence goes on along the minus strand of CAEFZY010055068.1, from coordinate 51,760 downwards.
AACATCATTAAAATAAAATCCATTTCCTGTCTAACAAATATTTGTTAGACATATTGTAAAAAATATTGTAAAAAAAGAAAAAAAAATGTTTCTCATGTTTCATCATAGAAGAAAATACATTTATATTCATTTGTTTAATTGTCATCACTCTGGAAATGAATAAATTTATTAACAATAAGGGAGACATTGATTGTGGATGAGAGAATAAGAAAAACAAGCCAATAGTTGGAAAATATAACTTCAGCTTCTGCTCAGGTTTAATTTAAGTGCACTTTTTGTGATCTACTGGACATCTTAAAAGCCCCAACTGATGACACATGGTAATTTGCGCACTTGCTGCTGGTTAATCTACAGTACAGTTTCTCAGCTCATGTTGTTGTTGCCCAGTCATTCTTCAGATTTGATGGACTTTACACACAGAAGGCATGTTTCCACTTCAGAGACCTTTTGCAAGAGTAAGCTTAATTTTCTGGGTCCAGGCCCCCTTTGTTTCCATTTCATCTACTAGAGTAAAAAAACATCCCCAGAAAATATAAAATGTTGTAACAACTTCACTGTAATATTCAAAACTCACCCACATTTAACAGTAGTTAATAACAGATCAATATTGTCCCATATCAATAAAGTTATCAACTATCAAAAATTTAAAGGCAGTGTAATATATATTTTCCAGGCACATAGCGGCATCTTGCAGCACAATCACGTCACTATGTTACATTCATTTGTTATATTAATGTTGTATATATCAAACATAAATTAAAAGAAATTTGACTTCACAATTTGGTGCTTTGAATATGGCCTTTGTCTCTTTCAAGCCTGAAGATATTTTCCACCCAAATAAAGCTCAATAAAAAAGTTTTAGTTTCTGCAGATGGCTTTCAGGATGACAACAATTCAGAATGTCAGAAAAACTCAGAAGAGCCTAACTTTATGTTTTCTGAGGCAAACAGCTTATCTGGTGTACATAAAATCTAGCAGGTCAGCTAAAGTGAGCAGATTAGTATATTCTTTAAAGACTGTTAAAAATTAAAGGGTTAGTTCATGAAATGCAGTAAAAAACTGTCCTATTTTTAATAAAGTGATGCAGAAAATATGACTTAAAACATGCATAAATAAGCAGCGGTTCTGCTTATATGAGCCGTGACAGCTACGTTACTTGTTAGTGTGCATTTCAAGAAAATGCATCTCTTAACAGCAATCATCTCTGCGGACAGCGCTGTGTGTTATAAATTTGTCAAATAGTAAATAAATAAAAAAATGTGAAAGACAAGCCTGATGTAATTTAGAAACAGTTTCACCACTACAAAGCAGGGTACTAAAAAATATTGTGTTCAGCTCATATTTTTCCCACCAAACAACCCTGAGGGGTCCTAATCAGCATGATGGTTTATAGTACCGGGCATACATCTACAAAATACCACCCATGTCTAACAACTGATTGCATAATCTGGCTATAAAGTAAATATCATTTTAGCTCAGAACATCTGACTTTCCATGTTACTGATGCTTTTCTAACTGCAGAATTTTTAGCGAGCAAACAAAGCAAATCAAGCATGAAGAAATTCAATTCGTTTCATCATGGCAATAAGGTATATTCAAAAAACAATCATTTGAATGTGATGTCGCCTCCACTTTTTTGCACTTGAGCAGAAGAAAAATATAGATAACGAATTAAAAATCATCACAGCTAAAAGGTTTTTTTAAATTGCTGTGCAATGTCAACAGAGGCCAGGACTGAATCATTTCAAACGTTACATTTCAGAACTGTAAAACTTTTCATCATACAATGGGTAGAAGTTTCTGCTGCTGTTTAGAGCAGAGTGCAACAGAGGTATGCAGAAGCCCCAATTGAAGCAGAGCACTGCTGGCCAGCTGACTGAAAAAAGGCTGCCACACTTTTCTGTGACTTTCAAAGACAAATGTGGCTGTTTTGAAATATTTTAATGACATATAAACTGAAGGAGGACCAACAATCACTGTTGTTTGGATAAAATAGTTAGTTAAGCAGCCATTTGCATGGCGGCTACCTGAGCACATAGCCCTACTAGTTATCGAGCTACTGAAAGCTTTTTAAACTTGTGTCATTTTAAAGAGTGCAGAACTGTAAAAAAATATATATAATTTTTTTTTCTGCGAAATAAGTAACTAGTTTAGTGATTAATTAATCCATATTTTTGCTCAAGTCCATAGATCAAATTCGAAATAACATATAATTAAAATGTTCTCAATAATCAAAATGCTATCTTTTGACAACAGGGATAACTGTTACTTTTCTGTCTGAAATTAAAACTTTTATATTATTTTATAAATCTTAATTTATTTTTTTATTTAGTTTTAGAACCATGGCACTATGAAACTGCTTTTTTCCACACAAGGCTTATTAGGCAGCTAAACAGCTAATACAAAAGTAACAATTACCACTTCAGTCTGACTAGAAGTAAGTTAGCAGTTGTTTACTATAATCTTTGTTTGTGTTGCTAAGTTCAAAGTAATTTCTATATCAATAGTCTACTAGTTCCATAAAGTAGAATAATATGTTTTAGGGATATCTGTCAATTCCTTATTGTCACATATATTGTGAAAATGTGTTAGCAACAGGCAAAAAAGACAGATATGATCATGAGTTGAAGATAATAATTAAAAAAGGTTTGTTTAATGGAAGTGCTATGCAAGGAGAACAGAGAAACGACAAATAAGCAAATTCAACCATTTAAATATGGTGTGTTGGATCAATGTGGACAACCTTGCCACACTGTAGCTGGGTACCACTACTACAGATGCTCAATCAAATATAATTCTGCTGTATTCTAGCAAAATCAGGTGAGATGGGAACAGGTTGAAACTACTCTCCGTTATCAAATCCATCTTGAGCATTTTTTCTTTTTTCCTGAGTTTCTTGGGGTGTTCTCAGTGCTTCTAAAAGACATTTGTTACACGACACTTTAACTTGGAATATAAAAGAGTGCTAGTTTACCATGTGATTAGGAAGTGTTTGAAAAAAATATAAAACTGCACAAGACCTAGCAGGGAACCAATTTCCACCTCAATGTTTTCTCTTTGCAAATCCTCAGGCTGTTTTTCCTTTTTGTATCTGAGCCATTTAAAAAAAAAAAATGCCTCCAGCTTTCAGACAATAATGCGAGCCATTGTGGCTTCACATACCACTGCTCCATCAGTGTGAGAGTGCTCGAAGCTGCCGCTTCCCTGAACTGACTGACTGACCAATCGAATTCCACCAACCCACACAGCTTTGTAAAACCAGCCCAGGCACAATGCGTGAGATGGAAGAGTTACTGTGGAGTGCTGCAAGTGCATCTATACAGAAATATTGTCAGGAGAAAAAAAAACAAAAAACTTTACAGTTTAAGGGAAAGAAGAAGAGCTGTAGTAGGTGGTTATATTGTCCACCTACACATGTATCAAACGAGCCACAATCCTCTATAAATTTGTCCATAAAATCAAGAGGACTATATACATTTTGTCAAGTATTCCAACTTTAGTTTCCTGAGACACCTAATTTTATATTTTTGAATATAATTTTCTTCACTTACTGCCAGTGAAGGCAATCCAGCGGGCATATTTGGTGGCTTCTCTGCGCCAATGCGACGCAACTAGCAGTCCGCAGGTGACTGTGAGGGATATGATGCCCATGATAATGAAGAAGAGCGTAGTAACCCACTCAGGAGGCAGTCGCGGCGGGATACAGGTCCGCTCTCGTCCGTGTATGGTCTGACACTGCCGGACAAGACCGACCGTAAGGGCGCCTGCAGGGGAGAGGAAAACATGAAAAGCTTTGCTTTAATTTACTTGTAGCATTACCAGATGAAGCAGAAACATAGAATTACATTTTTATGTTTTATCATGTAACAGTCACATAATAAGGCGTTTTATTATGGTTTCTTAAACATGTTACAGGGCTATATGAAGCATGTCCATTACATTTTTTGCACAAATAATTCTTAAATAATGATTTTTGAGTCTAGTCAGTTCTGCCGATTTTAAGTTCCATGCAGAATAAGCTGATTTAGAGCGTCTTGTCACTTTAAATCCACATCCCCAGCTCAACATTTACAGTGACACATGAAAATGGCTGCAAACAGATGCACAATTACTATACATCTTTGAAAAGCAGAAGTGGAGCCTTCTGTAAAACCAACATGAATGCAGAAAGTAGTTTCTAAATGGTAAGTCAACAATAAAATACTTGTCTTTTCCATGAACAACTGTACAGCACATACAGGGAAAACCAGTTGACTAAACGTGCGGGAGTTCAGCTTGGGTTGCTAGGTGACAAGCTGGACTAACCCTGCAGTGCCCATTGATGGTTTCTTAACAATCTGGACATTTTTGAAACATCCCATTTTCCAGACACCAATAAACTAACTTATTGCCAAAAAACGACTGACTTATTTTGTACCCAACACCATTAAAATTTTCAAAATAAAGTCAACGCCACTACCTGCGTACCTGATCTAATCAGAATCTCAGATCTCACAGGATATAGTAGCTGTAGCACTTTCATGGATATGGTCAGACAGACAGGAATTGTCTCATATGAAAGAAAAGGAACATGAACAAAGAGAAGAAGGAGGAATGGGGAAAAAAGATATTTTGAATCGTCACCATTTCAACCATTATGACAGCAAAAAATGTTTTCCACACTTGCAGCGAGGGCGATGATGAGATCTATCCTGCCAGTTAGTGCATCCCACACAGCTGTGACATTTCAAGTCATGTTGGACAGAGCTGCCGCAGTTTTAAAAGGCTCAGTAAATATGAATGTGCAAGCTGTCCAAATTCAGCTCAAACTGACTTCATCTCCCAAGATCTCGGTTAAAGGTCATGGAAAACGCAAGAACACATCTGCGATCAAAATGCTCCACTGTACTTATCTATGATTAATCAAGACAAGAAGTTTAATGGATGCAAGCATCAAACCGAGTCATGAGACAAGCTCTGACAGAGTGTAAAGGCTGGTGCTAAAAGCAGGCCCATGCTTCTCTAGAGGCATCTTGTTCAATTAAAAGCACAACCTCAAGGGGATTTTCTACCTGAGTAAGCAGAACAGCTTCACTTTGTTTGCCTCTCTGCTGACCACAGGTCTCTTTAAATAAAAGGTGGGCCCTCTAGGATACGGCACAAGGCAAGAAGTACTTACTTGAAAAACAAAGCATCAAGTAAGACTGATTTTTTCTATTACTGGACAGTGGATAATAAGGTTTGTCAGGCTGTCATGCAACTTAATGCTTCATTAGCTACTGGGGACTTTTAGATCCAGATGTCCCAGATACCGATTAGAGTTGTTTAATATAATGCCTAATACTGTCCCAACAGTTTATATAGCCTTAAAGTGCAGGAAAAAGCCCACTACTTTATATCAGCATCTCATAGCCAGCATTAAAGTAACAACCTACAGCTCAACAATGAAGTATTTGACTCTGTTTCACCTGCCCTCCCCTAAACATGGAGATAAGGACACAGCAAACAGAGAGGAAACTGCACCATTCAACACGGTCTCTCTTTTATTGTAAAGTGTGAAAAACAATCAGATTGTTAGGGAATACCAAGTTTGGCATAATTTTAAAGAAATTGCCCAAGAAAATTTGAACCTTGCAAGAATTGGGGTTAGTGCTAAACTCTAATATCAATCATTTAAAAAAAGTTAGTGGGAAGTACTTTGCTATAAAATGCTGAGATGATTAAAACCTCCCTACTGACCTCAACATGTAAATGAAGTTGACAAAGATGGAAGAAAACAGAAACACTGCGCTTTTAACCTATTAAATCTCTAAACTTAGAGTAATATGTGATTAGTTCCTGAAGAATACTGCACCGGGTCAAACTTTAGATGATAAAATATATATTTTTTGCATTATTTTTGCAAAATGACAGAAGCAGAAATCAAACAGTTCAATCAAAACTGTTTTTTGTCTGTAATTACAACTGCCAACCATACTTGATACACTTCTTTTGAGCTTAATAAATACCAGATGAAGTCATATCTTCTCTCATATTTCTTGTAGAGTAAAAAAACTTCTTTGGCCAGGAATTGTCTGCTAAGTGCATGTGTAATTAAAACAGGTTTAAAAAGACTTTTGTTGAGCGGAAATCTGATTTTCAGTTAAAGAAATGTGTTGAGTGAATGTAATTTGAGTTTTCTATTAAACTAGAAAGTCTCAAGTGACTTTTTTAAATCGCTCTGGCACCTGCTTGTTTGTCGTTTTATTTTGCTTCTAATCATGTAAAGCACTTCAAATTGCCTTCTTGTACCATATAAATAAATAAAATTACCTTGCCTTTTTTTCCTAATTATGCCTTTCTGTATTCTACTGTTTAGAGGGTACAAAATGCTTCTGCACGTCTTTTAACAGGCACCCGGAAATTTGAACACATTTCACCTATTTTAGCTTCCTTACACTGGTTGCCAGTACATTTTAGGATTCATTTTAAAATTTTGTTATTTGTTTTTAAAGCTCTAAATGGCTTTGCTCCTTCCTATTTGTCTGAGCTGTTGCATCCTTACACACCCTCTCGTTCCCTCAGGTCAGCTGATCAGTTGCTCCTGCAGGTGCCAAAGGCTAGGTGCCAGCTCGGAGGGGACTGTGCTTTTCCTGTGGCAGCTCCTAAGCTATGGAATGACCTTCCTTTGGACATAAGACAGGCCTCCTCACCTGCTGCTTTTAAGTCGCTGCTAAAGACTTATCTCTTTTCCTTGGCATTTGACACAATCTGAGATGTTTTTCTTTTCGCTTTGTCTTGTTCTGTCTGTGATTTCATATGTAATTTGTGTTTTTTCTCTTGTCTATTCTGCATTGTGTTGTATTTTGTGATTGTGTTACAGCACCTCGGTCCTCATGGTGTATAAAGTGCTTTATAAATGAAGTTGGTATGGTATGGTTTAGTTTGTAAGGTAGTACGGCACACTTGATTAAAATAGCAAAATAATCAGTTTAAATTCTCAAGTCCTATAGGAGTTTATCAAAATATATGTGGCAACTTAATTTCATTGTCAAACAGGTACCCAGAATGAATATCTGAGTCAGAGAGAGTGATCCTTACCCGTTTTAAAAACTTTTTTTCCCCCCTAGAACACATTTGTTGTTAAATGAGCAATAAAAACACAAAATAACCCCTTCACTTAAGAGGTGGGCCTTTGTAGGCAGTATCATAAAAGTTCAGAGGCTCAGTAGGTGGGTGGAAGGTAGAATGAGACAAATATGCAAGCTGGAGTTTCAGGTTCAGTCTTAGTCTGGCAAATGTATAAACAATTTATTCCTCGTTAGTTTTAAACTTTGTGTTTAATGAATATGAATCAAAAATCGATTTAACCGCAATAAACAACCAAAGCCTATGTTCTCTCTCTGGCCTGTGAGTGCTGAGAGTTATGCAGACTCCACCGAGGAAATCCTGTCCCCTTTATACCGCCCAGAGAAAACATGCTTTTATAGTATAGCAACCAGCTTCCCCAGCTCGGCTAGCTCAGAAAAAACAATGCCTGTGGTTAAAAAGAAAATGGTGTAGATGTCTACAATGGCTCTGATGAACTGCAGGAACAGCAAGCTTTACATCTAAATGAGCTTACATTGAAAAACCTTCAATTTTAGCACAAAAGGGCCACTTAATAGATGTTTTCACTAACTCTCTTTGATGCTAATGTAGTTTTCACTTATGCGGTAACTAAATGTAAAACACCCCCCTCTAAACTGGTACATGACAGGCTTAGTTTACTCAACAACACTTTTCTAAAGTCATTTTGGTGTTACAGAATAACTTTGAATAAACAAGGCAGAAAGTGGCAGGGACTAGTTGAAGGGGAATTAGACTATTGCTGCGGGTAATAGAAGGGTTTACGACTGTTTTCCCTGCATCCCCTGACCTCCTGCTGTTTTACCAGCACTCAGTGGGATTCCCGCCATACAACAGGCAGGCACGCTATGCTAAATGAACGCAGGTAAGCAATTCAGCCAGCAGCAAGAAACACAAACTGTTCCTGTTTAAATATCAGTATTAATCAACAGTGGTGTGCTTGTAAATGCATACTTTTCTCTAATCAGATGGTCACACAAAATATGACCCCAAAAAACAAAACATCTCATAAAATAATTATCTGCAGAATTTTACATAGCCACAATAATTTGTCAGAGAAATGTACTTTCTATCAAACTGGAAGGGTTAAAACATCAACTTCACTGTCATGAAGAGTAAGGCCTGGACTGAGCTTACAGACAATCACTAACACATGCCCTGCTCACACCTGGCATTCACAGGCGTCTTGGGTAATTCTATAAAGAAACGAAGGTAATGAGCACAGCCAGGACGCACAGACAATGACGCATTTAGCCGTTTTTCCCCTTTTGTCTGGTCACACTTAAAAACAAAAACTTAAAAGAGGATCCTTTTAATGCTTTCAATTCAATAATGCCAATGAAACAAAAGAAGACAAAAACAAGCTGAATGGTTGTTCTAAATAAAGTAATCCTGGCTTCACACAGCAGATTCAGGCTTTTATCCACAAATTCCTCCTGGATTGACCACTTTTACCCAAAACAAAACAGGAACATTCACGCCTCCTTAGTGTAAAAACACTGACAGAAGCTCTGTTAGGTGTTTTCTATAAGTCAGAGGGACGGCTGAGCTCACACTGCAACTCCAGGTGTTAAACCACAAAAAATCACACAACATAAACAACAACAAAACTGTCTTTGTGACATCCTGTTCACTCACTATGTCAAAGGATATAGTTAAAGAACACAATCCTGTTAGGTCTGGCGTCATAAAATGTTGCATGACAAAAATAAATAACACTGAAAGATTATTTCATTTGTTACATGACAAGTAATCAATAACTCTCTAAGAGATCACAGCGGTATAAATGGTTCATTTAATGTAGAGAACCACAGATAAATCGGCCGGTGACCGAAAGCCATTAACTTTAAGTATGACCAGTAAGGACAGAGGATTAGTTAGTCGGGAACTAAGAATATATTGTATTTTTCCAGACATTGAATGCATCAGACAAATTCACCTAGCTGTCAATAGTAACTCTACAGGGTTTAAACTCTTGTAATTGGTACATTTCTGTAATTAACCATTATGCATCAAGTTTTTTTCTTTGTTCTATTTATACAAAGTACAGAAACAATAACAAATCTCACATACAATTAAATGAGTAATATTTTCTAATAGATTTTGTATTACTCACATTTCCTTCATTGTGGTTCTGCTCTCAGTCTTGGGGAAATTGACTCATGCAGTATAACAGATTGATCAAACCAAAATAACTATGAGCAAACTCCAGCTGGAGTTAGTTGCTTTATAGTTTTCCTTTAAGGTAAACTATAAGTAGAATATATGTAATTACAGTAAATTATCTGTTGTCAAAGGAGATATAAAGCGTTCCCAGGATGAGCATAACTTGATGTCTGGTCTGTATAAAATGTTCAGACTCTTTTTGAACCTAAAACAGTAAAAGACCAAATCTCCAAAAGCAAAAATATCATATAAAAGCAATGCAAATATTTTCTTTCAACTCTGTCAAAAATTGTGCAAATTTAGAACTACATTGTAACTTTGTGTCTAGGACATTCCCATCATGCTGTAATTTACATGATGTAAATTTGACTTTACTCGCATGGTATAGAAATAACAGACAGCAATAATTAAAAATTTCCCATTTTCCATGACGCTGCAAATCTCCAAACGCTAATGAGGTCAGATAGTTCAGTGAAAAGAAACACTGCCACTTATAAAGAGATGTTTCAAAAATTTAATCTGCTTCTTTCATTGATGAGAGACAACGGAAAAAGACAACAGTGATTTGATTTTATTCGGGGATGACAGGATGCTGTGGCGCCGACACAATGTAGAGTTAATGGAGCGAATTGAACAACCTGTAGGTGCTGAAAAACATCCAGTTAGCCCTCATTTTACTCTGCGCTGAAAACGGATGTAATGTTCCAACTGAGGCGTTGGTAATAAATGCGCAGACAAGCAATCTAAATGTGTACAAGGCAGCAGCAGCTTGTATTTTATCTGAATAGGCACATGTCCCTTTAAACCTACATGTGCTAAACCTAAACAGAAATATTTTTGTTTTCAGAAATGAAACGCTACAATTGAAATCAATGCAAGGTAGAACAAATATTCATGAGTGCAGCATAATTATGCCTTTTGGCTAGAAATAAAAAAAAAATTTATCTAAAAAATAATATGTATAGTCTACAAATCTCGCTCATGCTGTAGTGCTCACTGTTACTTACAGAAAATAATGGGCCAATTTACGATTTTGAGGCCCTGCTCTTTTTCACGCCCCCATCATGCCCTGCTACCCTGCCGTCAGCTCTGCACTCACAATGATCAAAACTCTTCTCTCACCATGTCTTGACCCAAATGAGAGGAAACGAGCGCCGCGTCTGCTCAACTGCAAGATGATGATACTGTCATTAGTGAAGCACCAGGGGTGCTGCTGTTTGCAGGCTCAGGAGGGATGAGTCCAAATGGCCTCTGAACTGTGGTGGGCGGCACAGAGGTAAGCTAACGCACAAGACAGCTGCCTTTTTCTGCATCTGGAGGCTTTTTAACGTTGTCCGCTTTTATTATTTGGGCACTGACGAACAGCTGTGCAGAGCCAAAATCTAAACATAGTACATAAAATCATGAACGCTGAGGGGGGAAAAGCCAACAACGGTGACTTCACCAATTGGAAAATGACAGGATTTGAGTTTACAACAAGTCAGTCACCAGTCAGGGTCAAACAATCTGAAAAGCAGTGATATCTGGTCATTCGAATTTTGAAGTAGCTCTACCCAAGACTTATCACAGACTGTGATAAGTCTATGGTCACAGTTTAAATAAGTCTAAAAATCCTTGAAGACCAACAAACAATAGACATTGCATATTTACAAACTGCATGGTAAGAGAAACGGTGTAAAACCAACTGGTTAGGGCAAATACAACACTCAACATGGAGACCCTCTGCACTTCTTGTGAAGCAATATGAAAAGAAAAGAAAAAACATCCCTGATGGTTTTTCTTATTTGTTGAACAGCAGAAATATTCTCTGGAAGAAGGTCTGAATAAGTGTTGATTTTCACATGATTGCCTTTTATTAAACACAGAAAATCAACCTATTGGCTGTAGAGATGTTAAAATATAATTTTCAGTGCATGTGCTTATAATGAGAAACATGTCATGTACATATATTTTAACTGCGAAAACACCTAAATAAATAAAAAGTATCTTTATGAAGGCATAGCATGAATTTGTCATCATAAAATAACCTAAATACATTTTTAAGAATGCCTCTCGCATGGAGTGAAGCATTATTGAATTAGGCAGATCTGATGTCAAAATAACACATTAAACAAAAGAATGAATCTGCATGCCAAATACTAAGGATCATTATCATAATGTCACAAGATGCATTTTCAGCTGTCATTATCAAACACAGCACTGAAGCAGCACATTTTAGCTGAAAAGTTGTGCCGTCTCTCTCTAAATTACACTGAAATGAGGAAAATTCAACACTAGAAATAAATACAGTGTTTAAAATAGCATTAATGAATGAATGTCTTCATGGATATCTTAATTAGTCATGTCCTAATTACCTTCTATGGCATATCACTGACCAATGACACAAACCATCGGATTAATTGTTAAAGGTTCCTCCATCGACCTTAATTAAATGAAAAAATCTGATTCCTGCCTTCAATCAGTAGTTCTTTCATCTTATATTAAAAAGGTATTTATTCTATTTTAGGATGAAGCACAACTTATAGATGATAGTTTAGAAATAAAATAACCCCTAGGCCCTGAAAAACATTAGAATATAGTTTAGATTTTCTACCTGCAACACAAAAAATAATGTCTTTTCATAGATCATTTCCATCACCTGCAGGCTTACGGTTTCAGCTGGAGCTGCACAGCATCCAGGTTTTTACAGTCAACAGATGGAAAATATTTCACATTTCAAAATGGTACTTTCTTCACCTGAGGCCAATAAACATTTTCAAGTCAATGGGAGCTCAGTTTGTGGTTTCTGTCCTTGCCTGTCAAACTCTCTCAATTTTGGGTAAACTGCAGGTGAGAACTGCTGGCACAGCAGGCCTGTAACTGGACGATAATGGCTGGTCTGGTTTCAGCTGCTCTATAGTAATAACACTGTGTGCCCTTGTGCTTTGAAAAGTGATACTTAAAATAAGACAATTTAATTGTGTCCCATTTCATCTATTTTTGGCTAAATCACCATCACACTAACTGTGGACCAGTTAGAATAAGTTGCAGTTTGTGTGAATATTTATTTCACCCTCTTACAGATGTATATTTTTGCTTCCTTCTTTTTTTCTTACACAAATGTCTCAAAGCAAGCAAAGTTTAACATCAAAGATAACTTAAGTCAATACAAAAACTGTCTGCAAAAGATAATTTATCAAGGGAAAATAGTACATAAATCAAGTTGCCCATAGGAGAAAAAAAGTTAAATTATTTTTACATTTATTTGACAAAAAGTCTGTAAAAGGGGACATGTTTTCATAGCCCATGTTACTGACATGACTGTCAAACCACATCCAACATGGAGCTAAAGTGGTTGTTCCTATAACATAGGGGTCAAAACATGTTTCCACATTATTCCACATGAACAAGAAGCACATGGAGAAGATCAGGGTTTTTCCATCTGAAGGAAAACTTCAAATGGAGGCAATATTAACAACCTATAATAATAATGTGGTAAGAATGAAATAGTAAGGTTGAATAATACTGTACATTTTATTCATTTAAAAAAAAAAAAATCATCAAAAAGTGAAAACTAGGGCTTTACAATTTTCAAAATGTTCTGGAGACAATATTTAAGAGTTGGCTTTGATTAATGGCTACAAATAATCCTGGTGGTGCAAATGTAATAACATTACTTATCATTTATGTTCAAAATCATTAAATCCACCACAAGGACATAAATGTGCACCACGCAGTCGTAGACTCTGAGCAGCAGAAAATTGCCTGACACCGCTGTGACAATGGCTCTGCTTCGAAACGCTGCAGGAGGTTGGCTTTAGATGGTAACGGCAGAAATGTGAAGCTTTAGTGGAGACTAGGCTATGCATCTGAATTCTGTCTGCACTGTAAAATGCAGAGTTTTTAAGAGTCGTTAAAGTATATAAATGAAAAAAAAATTCTATAGCCATTTCTGAATCAGGCTTTATCAATGGTTAGCTTACTCTTTACTATAAAATAAGAAAAAAAAAAACAGATTTAAAAACAGGGGGAAAAACCTGAAGCAAAGACGGATTTTATCAAAGTCGACTGTTTTCTCAATAATGTGAGAACAAAGTCAGTCAGATAAAAAGCGTGTCAGACTAAAACCTCCAATAACACAACAAAAGCTAAGGTGCTGAGCTCAGCTGATTGGTGTCAACCTTTATGTTTAAACTGAAAACGGCATAAAAATTAGCAATAGAAATAATAACTGTACACTAAATTTAACATATGAGTAAATTTGTTGTAAATTTGCAGCTAATGAAACAAAACAGATTTTAGAAGATACACACTTTCTTTAGACAAAAGACTAAACTTTTCAGCGCAACACTGTATTTCGTTACACCTCTGCTGCACCGTGTCTTTCTTCACTTCCCTCCATGCCTCCACCATGTCTGCCCTGCTAGTGTTCCTTCTTGTAAGTTGGTTATTAGTAGCTTTTTTATTAACTGCATTGTTAGTCATTTCTAATAAAGGTGTCTGTCAAATACATAAATATAAACTTTTGACTTCATTGTCATGTATATATGAAGCGACTGAATGTCAACAAGCTCATCCAAATTCTCAATAATAAATCTAAAAGACAAAAATTATACCTATAATAATCCATATTATTTCAGTGGCAGAAATGTAGAAACTGTTGCTTTATGTTTTAAAAGCTATTACATCACCCACCCATCACCTATGCCTACTTATCCTTCCAGGGTCAAGGGCAAGTTATACCTATCTCCAGTGTCCATCACAGTTCAATTATTCTATATCTTATTTTTTTTAATGATTAATACTGTGGTACTTTACCCAAGGTTATCATATGGTGAAAATACCATAATGACCCATGCATCAATGGTTATTATATTTTACTTTTCAGTGTTCCCAAAGCCAATAGCTTTTTTTAATTCAGCATAACTTGTTTGTATGAGCTGCATTAGTAAGGAATGCATTTCAATATAAATGTGCAATATCTTGCTTTCCTATAAATATGCTGTTATACAACTAAGTTCTTTTTTAGGCTTTATGTAGAAACACAGTACCCAAAGCAATTAATCTAAAATAAAAACACATTTACATTACAATGAAAGCACTGTCAGAAAACAAAGAACATTTGATTCTGTTTGCATGGAAATTGCACATTTTAGACAGAAGCAGGAACATTATTAAAGCCATCAAAGAAAAAAAACAGGATGTGAAGATGAATCTCAGTGCTTTATCACCCACACATGTGATAAGACCACTGAAGATGGGACAAATGAGAGAAAGGCAGCCTCTGTGAGAGGAAGTGAGAAAAGTGATAGAGAGTTGGAAGTTGTTAGCTGGACAACTTCCACTCCAATAAGAACACCCACATAAACCACAACACTGCAGTTTAAAATAGCAAAGGTTCAATTTTCTGTATAAAACCAGTGCAGCTCTGGGGATTTGAAGAAGTGGACAATAAGAGGCCGATTACACAACAGAATCAAACGAGCCGCATTGTAGACAATGTGCCTATTTCATTAAATCCCATTATTGCTTCTGCACAGGCAACTCATGTCACTGAGTTACAGTCGTATGCTGACTGGTGGATGGAGCACCCTCACTGACCCACATATTAAGCTGTCATTCTGCAAAGAAACCAAAGAGTAGCAGCTGTCCGTCAATAGGCTGGATGTGTTTTCAGGAATGGCGCATTTAAAACAAGCTGCACGTGCTCACACTCACCGTCAGCACTAGCAGGTCTGATTTGACTGATTACACGTTCGCAGATTAAACTGATCATTCGAAGGTCACTTCAAATGTCAAGAGGTCATTACATATCAGAGGAATGAAGATGGCTTTGCAAAAAGGGTTTTTATCGATAAACAGCTCAAGAGATGAAAGGGCTTGAATATTGATTGTGTTTACAACTGGTTGTTCCTTACAAAAAACAGCTAAGTGAACATGGTGACAAGTGCAAATCACTTAAACTGTATTTGTATTATAATTAATGTTTCATTTGATTTATTTTTTATTTTTCAGTGTTTTCAGTATTAAGACTTTTTTAACTCGCTATGATTTTATCAGGTCACATTCATGACAAAGCACTTTGAGCAACACTTGGCTATATAAACAGAATTTACTCACTGTTCTGAGGACTATTGGATGTTAAGAGGATAAAAGTAACTGCACATTCTCCGATAGAGGTAGCAGTTTTGAATGAAACGATAAACTTGAAAGAATTACAATATTACTACTTATGCATACTTAGAGCATATTTCTTTGATCATTAGCTGATTAAACTCAGCTTAAAGGGCATAAAACTACATGCCATTTGTTGATGAGTTTACAGACCGAAAAACTGAGGCTTTAAGATTTGATGCATTTAAGTACGATTGGATGATTTCTGATTTTTCATTTTTGTCAGCCTCTGACAGATCATGTGGTACATTTTTAGTTTAGTCAAGATACAAACAGAGCATCACACACCACTCTTGTTAAAACATCCTTTTACATCTGCAGCAGGGTATGTTAGAAAGTCTGGTTGCCAGCTTAACTTGATAATACTGGCTCAACTGTTGCAAATGTTGTGCAATACACACTTGAGAACTACTGGGCCTTTTAATAAAGAAATACTTAACTTAACGTCTTTCTGCTGTGGGTTCAAATTAAACATAGACCCCAGTTTAGGTTAGCGAGAAGTCCATCTAGTTATTATGAAGAAAAAAATGCTACTTCCAGCACAACTACATGGTTCAATTAAACATGTAGTTTCAGGCAACAACTGCAACTTTGGCAATGAACTAGCAAACATCACCAAATATTTTACTGATATAGCTACTTATGAATCCATGGTACTTATTCAAGCTATATTTATTGCAGTCCATATCTCATATCTGTTCATTCCAACAATTTTCTCCAACTAAAATTAAGTTGGACAGAATATTGTTGATCACAAGAACTTAGAAGGTTGTTGGTTTACCTGTTGATTCACCAGTGTTGATCCAGTCTGGGTTTGCAATGCTGGCTATTGCAAAGATATCTGCAGCCAGAAACAGGCATCCTGAAATGATCGTCAGTTTATCCATGTCGCCTGGAGAAGAAGCGGTGAGTTTCGGCGCTGGGGGAAATGTGGTAGCGGTTGTCCAAACGTGACCCCCCCGGCTGTTCAGAGAGACTCGGGGTGGGCTGTTATCTGTCCAACCTCGCCCCCTTCAACAGGAGCCTGCAGTTGAGGGTCTGCTGTGCATTTTGCAGCAATGTTAGCCCCTTCGCGTCAAGCAAGCGCGAGCCTCCAGCTACAAAAGGCTCTGACGTGACGCACAAAAGCATCACATCTCAAAAGCCCCGCTGAAGTCCAGTAATGTAAAACAAAGGCTCACTCTGCGCTGAGGCCCCGGACTGGTTGTGTTGTGGTACGGATCCGCTTAGGAGCAGCCGCTGCAGCAGCAGCAGCATCGGGTACAGCTGCTGCTAGCAGACAGCTAGCTAGCTACTTCCCAGATTCGGGGTTGATGAGCCGAGCTGCGGCCCAGAGGCTGCTCGACGGCATTTCACACACAATGTCACACCTACTGAGGTCCAGGGGATGCGGAGCGAGTTCCCACTCTCCGAAATATCCGCGTTTCGAGCGTAGGTTCACGGTTACCCGTCAGGAAAACGAGAACCCATCACCCTGTCTCGCTGAAGAGAGTCCGTTCTCCTTCTCTGCTGGAATAGCATCTGGTACTTTCAGCCCATTAGCCAGCCAGACTCCCTCCTCTTCTCTCGCTCCGGACCTCAGCCAGACTCTTTAAAAACACTGCGAGTTTAAATGCCCCAACATGAACGATGAATCGGTGCCGTTATTGTTATGCTTTCCATCCGTGTGCCCACTACTAGCTGTGCCTCCCCTTCTGCCAAATGACATCAGGCGGACCCCCCCACACACAGCCTCAAACACACACAGACAGTGTTCAGAGGGGGCTGCGGCTCTCTTCTCGCGATACTCTGGAAGAATGGGGGTTGTGTTTTCATGAGTGGTCAGGTTTGAGGCAATTATTCATGATGTACAGTAGTCCCATGGTGCAAAACACAATAGCGTGTCTCAAAGCACTCACATATAAAAAAAACAAAAAAAAAACAAACAACAACAACAACAACAAAAAACAATTAAAAAAAAAAGCAACGTAGTTTACAGGGCTATTTAAGAAAGCACAAGCAAGTGATGTGCAAAACACAAAATAATAACAACGACACCAGATATTCAAATTGGAATCAGTAAGGCATGACTTAAAAACATAATTGAATCAGCACAAATTAAGCTGCAACACTTAAAAACCAAACAGGACGAATCTGTGATGTCACAAGCTTCTCATTGATGTGCATTCCATGCAAAAAAGGGTAATGTTGGAAAATAATGTATATGTATTGGCCACAGACTAAACAGGATTGATGTGTGATCTTTGACTAGGCAATTATAACACATGAATATGCTTTGATCTAACCACTGTAGCTGACCATGTGCTGTATTTGTCATGCTGGAAGATGAGCCACCACAGTCTTAATCTGTGTTTTGCAGCCTCTGTGCTCTTCTTTTGGGTGTTGTGGTTTGTTTTTGCTCCGTTCATCTTCTCATCAACTCTGTCTTTCTTCTTCTTCTGCTTTGTGTGTTCTTCCTTCTACTGAATAAAAACGTCTCGTTTAATAGATAGTTCAGGGCGATGTGTTAATTTTCATCTCCACATGTGTTTGCATGTTTAAAGATTTTGTTTCAGTCTTGTGAATAGAGTACTAACACATTTACCATGTCCCACATCTGACCTTTAGCAAGATAAAAACAGGATTTTATTCTTGCAGGTTTCTATTTCTAGTGCATGAAGGCCACATTTGTTGAATGCACAATTAACACATCTCACTTTAACGGTTCTTTCTCTTGAGGGGTGGATGTCTGCAACTCCTTCAGTTATCAAGGGCTTATTGGCCATTACTCCTATTAATGCTCTATCCAGTCAGCCAATTAGCTTATGTGCACAGCCACGTCTTGGTGGTTTGCAATTCTCCTTTCATTTTCAGATGGTGGATTGAAAAATACTCTTTGCATATTGTTGTGTAATTTATCCCTGATTTAATCCAGCAATGTTCTCCAAGACACTTCTGAGGTCTTCTCATAACAGCAGTAAGGTTCTATGAGATTATATTTAGGGGTAGCAGAGGAGAGGCTAAAAACACACTCACTCCTTAATATTCAGATTTTTTTGTGAAAGAAAATCATTTTTACCTTCCACACTACAGCTATGCATTATTTTGAACTGGTATATATTATAAAATCCAAATAAAATATTCTATGCAAGTTTGTATGTGAATGGGTTAGGAATACTTTTGTAGAGCATTTTTGTAAAACTTGTAGGCTTTTAATTTTTCAATGATGCCTTGGTTTTCTAAGCTATTTTTTATGAAAATATGTTTTTTCATTTTATTGTATTTCATTTCATGTTTTTCAGAACAAAAAATTAGATGTAGAATAAATTCAATCTAAGAACGTTTAGCAAACAACCATACAAATGTAAAAACAGAAGTAAAAACATAAAAGTAAAATGAATCTATAGTGATTTTATTTTCTTTATGTACATTTTGACAATAATGACACTCTGAACTAATAAATGTCACAGACCATATGACCGGTGTAAAACCTGAAGAAAGAACCAAACATGGTGCACAAATTTGGATTAACTGTCCCTCATTCTCACACCTGAGCTGATCCTTGTGCTTGCTTTTGGGTCCCTCCACTGGCCGAGGATCAGAACAGTACATTATTATGCTGAAAATTTATGCTGAATAAAATCAAAAATGCTTCCACTTTCCGTGTCTGCATAGTGTTGATGTCATGTGAAAAGCTGGCATGGAATATTTTTAATTAAAGAAGAGTAGTTGTCTTATCCATCAGACCTCCATCACATAATATGACCAATTTCAGACCAAGTTGCATAATTTATCCAACAAACAACTGTTTCATTGCCTGTACTTTAATTTACACTGATAAACAGATAAAATGCTTTATGATTCTGCAGCTCGCTTTGTTTTCTCTTACTTATGCCAGTGCACCAACACTGGCGACATAAATGGTCTTTACATGATTTTCTTTTTCATAATTCATCTACAAATGGTGTGTTAACAAGATGTCCACTTGCTGCCATGGTCTTCTTGCCATCAACAAATTTTCTGGCAGCCTACAAAGATAAGAAAGAACTATTAGGGATATGATTTAATTGATATATTTCACGATCATTTGGAACCATCTTAAAAAACTAATAAGCATTTAGTACTTGTGAAGTTGGTTAAGAAATCAGGCTTTCAAAAGTCTATCTGAATAAGCTATCCTCATCTAGATGCACTTTGTTAAAACAAACAAAAAAAAAAAAAAACAGGAAAAGCTTGTTAAATTTAACTGAATATTGTCTCCCACAAATATATGATTTTATTTTTCAAAACAGAGAGAATTCAAGAAGAGAAATTTAAGAGCTGATGATAAAAGGTAAGGACACGAGCTGCCTTTTCAGAAGAGGAGCACATTACAGTGCTGTTACCATGACAACAAACCTGAGGTCAAATGAGGAAGCGGAGGCGTTGCAAATAAACAAAACGTCAGTTATGAAATGTTTGTCGAAATGTTGTTTCTCAGTGATTTGAAAACAACCTTCCGTTGGACACATTAAGTGAATAAAACAAAGGAAGAATAAGAATCACTGAAGCAAGTGATGCTACTCTGAACTCTTACCTTAACTACGTCAGCCTTGGTGATGGCATCGATAGCATGGAGGACGGATTCAGGAGCCTGGTAGGCTGCAGTGTTCAGAGCCTGAGCCCCGATCTCCTCCAGCAGTCCCTCAGAGCTCTCTATGGACATCAAATACTCTGCTTTCACCTGGCTTCTGTGCTCCAGCAGACAAAGACACGGTTAAGAACAACTACAAAGTCCGCATCTGAATGATTACTCTATTTTCGGAGTGAGCTCACGTTGCCCTGATGATGTCTGCCTCTGTTACGTTTCCCTCTGCAACACCTCTCACCTGAGCAATGGCAGCTCTGATTACCTGAAGAAGAAAAAAAAAAATACATCAAGGATTAAGTATGTTCAAATGACATCCTGGCCTTTTGTGATTATCTGAGATGAAATTAACTGTTTACCTCTCTGGCAGAGTTAGCTTGTGCAATGGTATAGACACCAAACAGTCCAGAGTCAGAGTATGAGGCATTGAAAGCAGTGGCCTGAAGACAACCAGAGGACACAATCATTAGAAATCATGCTCCATGGAACAAAAAAACAAAAAACTGCTGACCACACACTTCTCAGAAAACAAAGGAGCGTTGTTCAGTTTCACAGGATGCCAGCACAGTATCACTATTCTTCAGCTTACATCAAATGGCTGAGCGGTAGCTTTGGCAACCCCCTGGCTCAGTTTACTGGTGATGCTGGAGCCCCGCTTCACATGAGGGCTGGCTCCCAGGATCCTTTGCAGAACGGTGAAGGCATTGGCTTCAGCTGTGCCCGTTACACCACCCTCGCTAACGACCAGCGCGTGGACTAGGTCATCTCTATTCTGCATGCGCAGTTCACCTTCACACAGAATGCAACTGTAAATGCAACTTAGAAGAGAACATTTGTTGCATATCGGTGCCAACTGCTTAGCTGGAGGCTAAAATTGGCCAGTTTTCATCTCAGATCTGGCTTAGACGCTATGGCACAGCTGCTAATAAATATCAATTTATTTAAAATAATTTGTTTATATAGCAACAATTCACAACAAACCAATTCAAATCACTTAAAAAAGAAATCAATCCAATTATGTCCGGACCAATTAAATCCAATTAACATATACAGTAAAACAAAGGTAAACATTACATGCTTAGCAAAAATTGGCATGTAATGCACAGATTAAGGATTTCCATATTCATATAATCTACCATCTAAACAAGGGACATAACTTGTTCGTCAGACATCCACACAAATGTAAAGATTTAAGAGTTTAATAGTTATAAAGCACATGCATATTACAAGAATAATAAACTATTTTTCCAAAAACCGATCTAAATATATATTTCCCCCTATCCCCAAAATTCTTAGGAACTTGTGGAAACTGAAAATAAGTGAAGTGCTTATCTTGGTATTTTTAGCACTTTTGTGTTTTCGAGTGAAGGGGAAAATAATTACAGTTCCAGTCAGAAACTCACATGCGCTCATGATGGGTATGAATTTCATAATACTTTGTGCTGGGAAAGAAGTATTTAAAGCTAAATTTGTCTTTTTCCAGGATGAAATGATTTTGCAATTAATTAATTTCAAAACCCAAAGCTAGGCGTAATCATGGATTTTCTCTCATGGATCAAAATTATACATGCACTTGCTAAAAATTTCCAGTTAATCCCAAAATGATTAAAAAACCCCACAAGTTTTAATTTCAAATTAATTTTTACATTTTACCAACTTGCTTCCTCTGATAGGAAGTAACAATATTTTGTGGCCCACCTCCCTAGTGTACAAAAAAATATGAATTTTCTCTCCAACTTGCCTAGGGACATTAACCCAAACAATAGGAGTGATGCATCTGTATGTTTAAATCTGGTCCTTTATGGATTGGAAAAAAGTCACAATAAATTCTAACTCATACAGTCAGTTAATTAATTAATAGCTAAAGTTGTATGCTTCCACTCAAAAAAGGAAAATCTGAATATCTGTGAATATGGTTGACTAATTAGAGGTTCATTAAAGAAAACTGCAGTAAATATATGTCTTTTTCTTTCCTGATTTATACAAGCGTTTACCTCCACGGTAAGCTGCTTTATCAACAGATGCTCCGGCTCCACTGCGAGTGCTCAGAAGACCCTCACCCACCTGCTTCAGGACAGAGTGATTGACACCTGGACACATGAATTAGACAGACGTCCAGGTTCAGACTCTGGAATACCTTTGTGCATTCTTAGACAGAAATCAAATAAGTCAAACACATCAGCAAAGCTGAAAACCTGTTAGGACGCTAGGTGCAGAGTGAGGTGAGTAAAGCAGCGCCGACAAGACAACACTTACCTACTCCTACCAGGGCCATACTGCCAGTGGTGAAATTATCCTTAACAAAGGAGTGGAGCTACAGGGGAGGAGAAAGGGCAGGAACAGTGTGTGAGAGCCACACATCGACTACCAAGCACTGCTTTTTCACAGTTTCACCAGGCACAGACATTCATATTAATCATTTGCTTACAGAGTGGCACAGAATGGTGTAAATCACAATTTAGTTTAAAGAAAATAGAACAGATCCAAACCTGTTCAGAGGAGATACGACCAACCATGAAGTCAGGGCAGTACAGAGAGTTGGACAAGGCATTCTTATATGCTGCTTCATGCAACTTCTCAATTACACCTTCAAAAGAAAACAGAGAAGCAACTTTAAGCAAAAGAGGATAGGATATCCTTTATCAAGCAACTCTGGGGGAGAAAGCCATTGCTGAAAGAAGGGTGTAATAATTCCTGCTACATGGTTGCCTCAACACGGCAAACATCTGAAAGGAGGTATCTTAGCATGAGATTGAACTTTCATTATAAACTGTGCATGATGTCACTGCATTACAACCACCATGGTAAAACATGGTGGTGGCAGCAGCATGCTGATGGGCAATTTGAATGGAGCTAAATACCAGGCAATCCTGGCTGAAAAGCTGTTTGAGGCTGCCATAGATTTGAGACTGTGGCAGTGGGTCAGTTCCCAGCAGGACATGCTAGAATGACCTAGTCAAAGATCATACCTACATCTGTGGAAAAACCTGGCAACTGCTATACATGCCATCCAATCTGATGGAGCTTATTAGGAAGAAGAATTGTGAAAAATCCTTGATTGGTAAAGCTGGTATAGACATGTCCCAAAAGACTTCCAAAATGTTTCCAAAACCAATAAGTTTCCTTCAACTTCTCAATTATGTGGTTGTGGCAAAATGTGAAAAGGGGAATGAATATTTTTGCAAGGCATACTGCAAGGTTTGATTAAACGAAAAATAAACTTCTAAATGCCAACAGGATACAGTAGAACTTGTAGGAGTTGGATGGTTGATACGCACTTATCTGTGGACACTGCTGAGCCAGAGCCCTGTCAATCTTCACCCTGGATGTCAGCTCGTCTACCTCCCACGGCCGAAATTCCTGAGCTGTAGTCACATTGCCCAGAAAGTCCAGCAACGAACCTCTAAAATACAGGTCAAACACAAATCAATAACTGACGTTTAGAGAACATTTTAGTAAACTACACGTAGTATGTAAAAAAAAATAGAAGCAAAGCAACTTACAAGTCATCTCTCAGGCAGTCTGCAGAGTAGATAATATTTTCTCTCGACCCTGTCACACTGGGTGTAAACAAATGAAAGCACAGTTGAGTCAAATTGTCATGCTTTGTTTTAATAAGAGAAGAAACTGCGTGTAGAGAGACTATATTCACCTCAGGCTTCCTCCCAGAGCCTCCACACCACGACAGATCTTGAAAGCAGATGCTCCCTTTGTGGTCTACCCAAAAAAAAGGACACTTTCAGCTTCAATGAGATGCTGATAAAACTTCAATGATCTGTAAAAATATAAAAGCGGTACTACACCTAGACCTACTCTATAAGGGAATTAATTAATTTGGACTAAATAATTTGCTTCGGATTAAATGATAGACCTAAACAGTGATATGTTTGGAGTATCACTCACTAACTCCTTTATGTATTACCAGGTTAGCAGCAAGTCGAAGCACATGAGAGACTCCCAGGTTCTCCGAATTCTCATGGCGACTCCCGGCTCTTATAAACACCCCGACACTTGACAAGGGGGAGTAGTTTTCCACTGACGCTATCACCAGCCCATTTGGGAGTTTCGACACCTGAGGAAGCAGAAAAAAATGTTATTGGGAGCCTATAATCAATGGCTAATTTCCAATGTCACTGATTGGCAAACCACACTTCCTATTAAAACACAAAAATACTAAAACATTTAAGAGAGCAGCACATACTTGCACATCTTGAGGAGAAAAAGGTACAGCTTGGGCAGGTTTCACATTCGAAAAAGGTTCAGTTAGAGTCTGGCCCCGCCTGGCAGAGGCGTAGCAACGTTTCTGTGAGAAATATAAACAGAGAACCTTAAATATGTGTTCATTTCACAAGCCATAAATTAAATACATTTAGTGCCACTAGTAAAATTTAAGTGTTTATTTTTAACAGCTAATGAAAACCCAAAGTGTAGCTAATGAAAATATGTTATGACTTTTCTAATGGCTAATTATAGTCATAGCAATATTAAAACTATAAGAGTGCCTGTATGCAACCTTTTGTTAGCTGTAATATGTCAAGCATTAAATCTCTGCTTCCAAAGGAAAAGCCAAAATCTTAATCCAATTGAAAATCAGTGGCTAAGCTTGAACATTTCCATTCAATCTGGTTGAGGGTGAGATGGTTTACAGAAAAGAGTGAGCAAATATTCAGTGTGTAGACTGGTTGAGTCCCAAAGGACTGAAACTACAGTGGAAGATAATAATGCAAAAGATGGACATAAGGGGACAGAATACAAATGCACACCACTCTTTTTTTTAAAACTTTTATTCATTTAAAAAAAATGTAGAAACCATAATTGTCCCTCCACATCATAATTATGAACTAGCTTATTTTGGCCTATTTCTTAAAGCCAAATTGATGTTTAAAGTTGACAGTTATAAATTATTATATATATGATTTGATAGATAAATAAAAATAAAAATTAATATTTGATGTTTTTCTTTTGTAAATATTTTTTCCATAAAGCAATAAATTCAGCTGTCCGTGTCAAAGAGAGTAAAATCCACAGATCTGTTTGTTACTTTGAAGCCAAAGCAGGTGGTAATACTGAATGTTCTTCACCTAAAAATACCTCACAGCATTTTTTGGAGAACAACAACATCTCTTCTGCAAACATAATCTAAGATAACTGTCAGGGTATCACTTGGTTGACGTCAAAATACTGTAATCTGAATATTTCACTCTGATAATCTTTCACAGGGAAACCAGCTCAGAGATGACCTTCAGGTTGCATCCAGCTGAGCAAAAGAAACACCGACCAAGTTGAACTCCCTCTATCAGTTTTCTAAATGTACTTTACGGGATTTGTTATGTATTTTATGAACAACCACTCGTACTTTGTGAATGAACTTGTGTTTAAATTATCTAGTTACAGAGACCAAGTATATCCTGGTTTATCAAAAACAATAGGGGAGCTAACTAGCCAGCGTGCTAACAGAGGGCAGCTAAATGCTGTGTCAGCTCATAAGCAGGTTGAGAAAAAGAACGAAATGCATTTAAATCTGAATTATTATGTTGTTCACAGAGTAAAAGACACACAACTGACCGAGAAATTATTCAGTGAACGGACTCCTTTCATGACTCCCAGCTCTCTCCTTCAGCCGGCAGAAAGACACATATGGCGGCGGACTGACCCACAATGCACTGCGCCCTCTGACCCCCTCCGTCTTTCAAAATAAAATGCCAGTTTCTTTCTCTTTTTTTTTTTCTGAAAACTTTTTTTATGACTTCTCTACAAGCCAGAAGTAACATGCTTATGATATGTGGCTGCATGGTCCATGTGTGACATTATAGGAAATACAGATGAAAAAAAGCACAACATTCCTGTTTCAGAGAAGTCAAGATGTGCAGAAGGAACAGCGACTCCTAGAGGCACAATTTATTTCTATTTTACTAAAGAAATAATGAAAAAGGTATTTCTCCAAGACAAATATTTTGTGTTTTTGATATGGTAAATGAGGAAAAAGTGACCTAAAAATGAATTATAGTTATCCCTTAATGATTTCTCAGAACATCCAAATGTCACAAGCACGCTTTAATTTGTTTTAATAATGTTTTCAAAATGTAGATGTCTAATTAGAAAGTAGTTTTATCACTTGCCTATAAAAATCTTTATCCCCCCCCATCTCATACTGTAACATGTTTTTGGTTAAGTTGTTTGGGAAAGGGGAACTTTGTATGAGAAGTGTTCTTGCCCCCTCCAAGAAACTAAGTTAACTCACACTTCAACTTTTTCACATACCATTTCATTATAACCAACAGCTTCAGTGAATATGGCAATAAAAAGTGCTAATTGTTAAGTAAAAGGAACATGCTGTGTGATTTAATATTTTCCTACAAATATAAATCTGAAAGCCAAGTTGTGTTTTTGCATTCAACGCCATTTTCTCTCACACTTTGAATCAAATCCAGTGCAACCAATTGCAAGTTATAATTTTAATTCTTTTCCAGGTAATATCATATATTGAAAAAAGATAATTTATGTTGTAGTGTTTTTTTTTTCAGTTTGCTCACCGAAGTCCACAAACTTTAATAGGTAATATTCAGAGTTAAATATAAAACCCCACCCATTTATAATAAAGCCGTTTATTCAATGTAAATGAACTCTACATAAATTCACCAACATGAAGGACTCACAACATTACAAAAATATATTCTACACATCACAGGTTGAAAAGACAATCATTTTAAAGTACAAAGTTCAATTTCAAAAGACTGCTCACAGGTTATTTTTTTCTCCCACAGGCAAGCTTTAAAAATATTCACAATATAATAGATACCACAGAAATTTACCATCTTTAGGCTGGTTATCTCCAAAATACATTACAATAGAAAAATACACTATGTTGGGCAGGAACATCTTCAGTTTGAGGTGCCCAGACACAACAAGTGTACCTTAAATACATCAACATTGAACAGAGCACGAGTTCCAACTGCAGACTAGACTGTGGGTTGCAGTAACTTGAGATCCTGTATGAAAATATCCTGGAGTAACCCAAGTGACTCCATAAGGCATTTTTGTCTAGATCCCACACAAAAATTCACTATTTTGTCAAATCCTTCAGGCTTCTTGGTTGAGAAGCCTCAATACCTTTTAAACATGATGGAACACTGCTGACATTAAGTGTGCAAAAGATTAAAAACCACAGCAGGGTCTCCCTTCATTGTCCTATTTTAATTTTCGCTTGGTGTACCAGGACGGCTGCATATGTGGACATTTTTCCTCAGCTGGAGAGATGCACAGCTGAGCCAGCTGCGACTGGTAGGCATCTCCCCAACAATCTCCCAAGTATCAGTTTCTTCACAGTACCGCTCAATAGTGTCATGATATCTGTACAAAGAATTAACAGCATTAAACAAAACAACAAAAAAGTGCAATCACCTGTAGTTTCTAAGAACTGTGATTAAAATATAAAACAGAAAAGAAAAAGAAAAAATCAGCTCACCTGTCCCAACCCTCTTCACCTCCTAAGACATAAATCTTTCCGTCCACTACAGCCGCCCCTGGCCGGTAGCGGCGTTCCTTCATTGGAGCACACATAGTCCACTGGTTGGTCTTTGGGTTGAAACACTCAACTTTATCTGTGTTCTCTGTAGAGGCATGCCATCCACCTGAAAAGTAATCAATTAATCAAAAACAACTACAATCAGAAAAAAAAAAAACCCTCCAAAGATAGAGGAATGATTACCTATAATGTAAAGCTTTCCTTTGAGCGTACAAGCAGCTGAACCCGAGCGGGCAATCTGCATTGGAGCAACCTCAGTCCACACTGCGGTTTTTGGGTTGTAAACTTGGGCAAGGTCAGTGCCGTCTCCATCCTCAAGAACTGCACCACCTACCAGCATCAACAGACAATTTTAATACACATTTTTATAGTTAAATATTCATTAAGAAGCACATGCACTTTTCCTACCAGTAACATATAGCAGACCATCCAGGGCCACCACTGCAGGACTGGTAACGGCCATTTTTACTGACGGCGTGAACTGCCAGGAGTTTGTGTGGGGATTGTAGCACTCCACTGAGTCCAGACGACCTCGGCCCTCCCATCCGCCAACGGCATAAACAAAGCCATCCAGCATGACTAGACCTGAAACAGGTTTCTGCACTGTTGATAGGCTTTTATTACAACTGCCCCACACAAACATGGTCAGAATAACTCAGGCGAAAGAAGCAGCATAAATTTTAGAGATCGCAATCCTTTTCTAGTCATTTCAGCAACTTCTGTTTATTTGTGTTTGATTTAATACATTTCTCTTTAAGTAATTTTTTATATAGATTTTTGTGTAATCTCTTAAGAGATAATCACTGTGAAGTCTGCTAAATCTGACTGCTTTGCCTTAAGAGTTTTTCTAACCCCATAAAAAGACCTACTTATTATAAATCTGCTCTTCAGGTTGCAGTTTCTGAAATTTTTTTGATGGAATAAATTGTGCTAACTTGTTAAGGGTAAGTTGTTAGTACATGGTAGAATATAATGCATCATACTGAGGTTTTCCTACCCAACTCGGAGCGAGCTACATTCATGGGAGCCATCTCCATCCAGGAGTCGAAGCAGGGGTCATAACGCCACATCTCTCTGCTTGCTGAGCCATCAGGAAATTCTCCCCCTGCCAAATACAGAGTCGAGTCTGCAAAAGGATGGAAGAGGAACATAAAAACAAACAATTCTGGAGAGGATTCAGTGCAGTATCTTATTTAGTAATGGATAAATGAGTCTGCACCTCACCTGAGACAACAAGCCCATGTTTGCTGACTGCGAAGGGAAGGCATGCTAGGTTCTTCCAAATGTTTGTCGTGGGATCAAAACTCTCGACACTGCGCAGCACCACCTTGTCGTCTTCCCCGCCAACAGTTACTATTACCGCAACAGTTCCTGTTGACACAGCAACAAGTACAAGAGGATATGGCTTTAGGATATGCCGAAGTCTAAAAATATAATGCATGTTGAGTCAAAGGCCTGTGTGATTATTAATTCAATGACATATTCACAAAACAGTTTCCGTTTCAAAAATTAATTCCCAACATATGCTTGGTTTGTTTTATTTATTTTTTATTTTTTGGTTGAACGTAAAATGTGACAGCTTACAGTAATTTCCCTTTCTCTGCTAATGGCAATATAAAAATTGGACAGAAGTATTTTTAATAAACATATTTAAAGTTTATCAATTAGATCTGAAGATTAAAAACCAGAGCCGTCTATGCATGTCATTTTAAATCTTACAGTGTAATTAAATGGGTAAAGTTGCCTTTTTCTAACCAGTTTTACAAATGTCAGATTAATTTTTTTATTGGATCACCAACTCCTTCCAACTTTCTTCTCGAGAAAACTGAAAAGAAAATGTCTTCCATCTTTCATTTTGTGGTGGTCCCAAACTTCTGTCCTTGGGAGCCAGTTTACTGCTTCACACAATAGCAGAAACTTTTTCAGCCACCTGAAATAATTTGAAAAAAGCAATTGTAAAGACTACCAAGGCATGGTGGTCAACATAAACTGACCAAGGAGGGGAAGGGAACAGTAACCAGAGGAGCACATAGTAGGCTTAGGGTAATGCCACAGTAGTAGCAGACATCCATAACCTCAGGTTGGAAAATCCATTATCAGCATAACCATCTGGCTTAGATGGGAGATTTAAAGGCAGAAAACCTTTGTTGAAAGAAAGGTAGAAATTCCATCTGTACAGAAGCACATTGTCTACCACAAGTCAAGTGGTTGGCACAGCAAAGAAGTTGCTCTCATGGGAATAATGTTTAGCATTTTGAAGAAAAATAAACAAAACAAAAAAACCCACAAAACTTAAACTACACCCAGAAGACACCTCCCCCATGATGAAATGTGATGGTGGTGACATCAGACTCTAGGGATGCTTTTCGGGAAGCAAGTAAGAGAATACAGACGCAGCTAAACACTGGGCACCTTACTTTAGAATGTCTTCTGGCAATTCAGATTTTACACAGATAGATCTCTTTCCTTTAGGAGCGTGAGTTACAGACGCGACTACCTGTACCTGTGGATCTACGTGGCCTTGCTCGGGAGCTGTAGAGCTCTCCTCGGCGATCCTTCAGCAGCAGGTAGTCCTTGGCTTCAGAAATGAGCTTCTGACAAGCCTGGTTCTCTTTTACAACATCTAAAGACTCAATTAGGTCATGGAGGTAGTAAGGGCTGATAAGAGGCAGGCGGATGTGCTCGAGCACCTTTGAGGAACAAATGAAAGGAGGGACATCTTTTATTAGACAATACATGATGTTTTTACCTGAGTGTTTCATTTTACCTTGAAACCACTACAAATCTTAATACAAAAAGGCAGAAGTCCAAATCAGCTTTAGGTACAAAAAAAAATAAAAAGATGAATACAACCTAGAAACTTGGACAGTTTTACATCCTTTCATATTTGTGATAAGGGGACAATTCTGTAGAAAATAAGCCTTCAGATGACGCCTTAAGGGTAAGCATATATAACATGTATTCTGCTCAAAACACTGCATTTGTCCATATTGACAAATGAAACGGGTGTAATTACAATTAAATTTTATGGAAAACACAATAAAAACTCAAACGTCACCAAATCTCAAAGAAGCATTACCTTTTCAAACCCCTGCCTGCGAGAAGGACATTTATTCAACCACAGCATGACGGCCTCAAACACCATCTCCTCTTTAGGAACATCGAGAAGATCGCTAGAGATGATTTCTGTAAGTTTGTCCACACAGAGAGACAAGAACTCTTCCTGGAGAGAGAAGAATACACAAAGGGTCACAGCGATTAGCACAGTTTTTTTTTTTTTTTTTTTTCAAATCAAATCCAACTAAGAAGGGAAATGGTAAAATTGTATGTCATCACCTGTTGATAAACAGTGCTGAAGTTCTCCAGAATGTACTCCATACTGCGTTTCTCCAGCACCCTACAGGAATGGGCCTCGGCAAAGCAGTGAATTCCCACACAGTTTGTCTCGTCCATCTGACGCTCCATGAAGTGACAGCAAGCCTCTCGAACAGCCATCACGTCCAATAAATTGGCCGCTGCCAGAAGCGCCTACACAGGAGCAAAATCAGTCGTCAGCAGTGATTCTGGTTGGAAACAGGCAACAAAAAACAGAGGGATCGCTTACTTGTACATTTGTTTTAGTGATGAAGATCTGAGATGTGTAGGCATAGGTCACCAGCTTGCCAATCATCTGGGGCTCAACTCCATTAATGGCAACACGTTCCTGCCTGGACTCCAGCAAGTCAGCTGAAAACATTGCCTGCAGAGAGGGAGAACGAAGAAGCTCAAAATTCAGTATTTTATAGTACATCACGTGCAATTTATGAACCTAAGAGATGTCTACCTGGAAGTAGGAGCTAAATGATGCAAGTACAATGCGATGGCAAGGGAACTCCTGTCCTCCACAGCACAGAGTCACATCACAGAAGGCTTTGTTAAGCCGCATGCTGTTCAGGCCCCGTAGGACTGTGTTGGGATGCGTGGTTTCCAGAAACAAGTAGTCCTCCCCGCTCTGAGGGTCCGCGGGAGGGCTAGCAGCGGCGGTGCCTGAGTCCTCCGGAGCCTGGAAGATGGCGTTCATGACGGATGGCAAGAGCAAGGGGGAGCCGACGGGTATTACTTCAGCCATTTGTGACTGTTAGGCACTCCTGAGGTAAAATACAGTTATGTTTGACTTAAACTACAGCTTACACCATGATTTATAAACCAACTTTTGAAGTATCACCCTTAAAAGTTAGTATAAACTAGATTTAAATCTAAATAAACATGAACGTTGAACGTACAGAAGCCCTAAGGCAATCTCACTAATTAGGCTTAGCTCAGATTCACCAGGGAAAAGAAGCTACTTTAGGTCGACCTAAACCTCTCCTGATGTTGGAGACCACGCATAACATGAACAAACCTAGGATATTAAATACTCTGAAATTTAAATACTCACATAAAACACTTGAAAAACATAGTCGTGACAGGAACAGAAGGAATACTCTCCCACACACAAGACAAACCAGTTTCAGCTACGCCTCTCAACTGAAGCCCCGCCCATCTCCACTATAAACTCCAAGCTGCTCGGTGATTGGATCAGCTGAGGTTACATCCCTGTGACCGTGATGACCAATCACTGAGGTCGTCAGAAACTAACCACCAATCATATTTTGGGAAGTCTTTGCTTAGTCAAGACGATTCACCTTGCAGTACTTCCTGTTTGGCGTTGGCCCTTTAAATTATACCCAGTGTTCTGGCAAAATTTTATTAGCTCTTTGAGCTCGGCTCCCTGGTTCAAAGTATCCTTTGGAAGAATAGATGCTTACGGTTCATAATTATCTATTCGTTTATTGTAGGGTTCTGCAGCCTCCGGCTCACTATCCACTGATCCGCGGCTCTTAGTAACAGCTACCAAAAATAGCTGGGGCATTGCAGTACATAAAATGCAACTTTTTATATTTACTGTATGTATAGAGGCTCAAAAGTGTAGACATCCTTGTACATACAATGATGGCTTAGATTAATAATTTCACAGCTTTATCTACTGTGACAATTATCAAGAGACAGCAAGCTCGGCTGCTGTACAATAACCACAATCAATAAATAAATCTGTAAGAAGGAACAAAAATGGGTTTAAAAAACTAAAACAGTGAAATAACCTGCTTGCACTGTGTGCACACCCACATGCTGACAATTTCTTGAACTAATTTTTAATTCAGTTTTTGCATTCAGCTTTTTTCTCCATTTTTAACTTGTATTTTAATTCAATATCTATTTAAATGTTTGAAGAAGGGTTTGTAGTGGTATTTAGATTTTGTTTTGTAGGGCCAAGAAAAAAATATTTTTTTATTGAAGAAGTTGTTGATTTACTCAGGCCTTATTTTGTGTTGATAAGTTATTTTTTATCCAGAGTTTGAATCAAAGATATATTTTATGCCTATTTTATCACAAAAAATATATACAATTACTAACTTTGAAATCAAACCTTCAAAATGTATGATGCTCTTGCATTTCAACCGGCTCGGTTTGGGCCCAGGTACATTTAACCAGCGAAGCTTAATCAACAGTACTTCTGTGGCCAACGTTTAAATATAACAATGAAACATACTGTTTGAATATACATGTAGTTTATTGATAAAATGATCAGAATAGTCAAATGATTTATGGTAGAGTGCACCTCAAACATTTAAGTTAAATCCCTGGAAATTCTGAATTAGTACATTTCATCTATGTATCTGCAATGTCCTGCTAAATCAGCCTTAATATGCTTAATTTTGACTCATCAAAATACATTTTTGTCTATAGAGAATTTAACTAGGATTCAAACTGATTGTTATGTATAAATGTAGACTGTACACTATGCTGCATAGGTTTCAAAATAAAAAGAGTTTATGGGAAGAGTTTAAAGAATCATCTTCAGTACAATACAGAAAATCAAACTCTACAAAATGTTCAGTTTCATTTTAATCTGCAACAACACAATTTTAATATGATGGATACGTAGATCACAAGCTGCTGTCCTTAATGGCGCCAGGGTTTTCCATTGCCTTTGTTCTGCGAGCAACAGCTTCCAAGATCTTCTTCCTGGGTCCCAACTGGATGCGAATGCCTTTCAGATCATCATCAGAGCAAAGAATGAGCGCCTCCAAGTCCAAGTGCTCTCTTTTGAAAGCGGGGGCAAATTCTGGCAAGGAGATGGTAGACAAGAAGACCTCCAAAGGAGAGGTTTCCTCATCTTCATCATCATCCAGTCCCAGATCTTCTTGATCCCAAGGAAGGTCACCATCACCAGCCTCCCCAAAGCCAGCTGCATCCTCATCTGCCTCAAACAACTGGTTCTCAACGAGGTAGCCAAGACTTTCATTATTCCCTGTGGGAACAACATCGTCTGTCTCCATGTTCATCTTCTTCATAAAAATCAGGCCGCCAAAGCCAGGTCGGTTAAAGATGGATTGTTTGACTTCGCTTGGATCGTCTCTGGAGTCATCATCTTCGTCTCCTTCCATCTCTCCGCTGACTGGATCACTCTCGTCTTGTTCTTCAAAGACATCCAGAAACTCTGGTTTGTCAGAGGACTCATTCTCCTGCCTACGGAAGATAACATTCCCCCCTCCTCCTGATCTCTGCAGTGTACTCTTCTCTTTCTTTCCCATCTTCTGGAGAGTGCCTTTAACTCTAGCTGTAACAGAGCCTGATTTGTCTGCAGCAATAAGCTTGGAGAATTGTTCACTCCTCATAGAGCCACCATCTGAGAAACCTGATCCCATGCTCGCCTCAGACACCGACCCATTCACGCTTCCTCCACGGCTCATTCTATCCATCTTGTTTTGGTGCTTTTTCTTCACCTTCTCATAGAGTTTCACTCGTCTCTCTGCCTCTTTCTGGGCTTCCTTCTTGATGTTGGCGACCTTTTTAGAGTTTTGGTTGGTTTGTTGTGAGGCGGCGTCATCCAGAAATCGCACACAGTCCATGTGGCCTCGAGACGCAGCGACGTCCATAGGTGTATGGAAATCATTGTCCAGGGCAAAAAGATTGGCTCCGAAGTTCACCAGAAAGCTGATGATGTGCATGTGGCCGTTAGCAGATGCATGGTGTAGCGGTGTATTTCCCCAGATGTCACTCTTGTTGGGATCTCCTCTGTGAAACACAAAGAGAGGGGGAAATCAAATCTGAATTTGTGGTTTAAATTGCAGAAAATTTCCAAAACCTGAAAGCAGTTTGCTTGATAAAGCAAAACAAGAAAAATACTAGTTCACTTGGTAGACTAATTGTGACTTAGGGTAATTAATATTGCTAATATGCCATAAGTACCATAAATTAGATACCCTTATTGCCTGCATCATAAGGTTACACCCAAAGTTAGAATGTGCTGTTTTAGCAGTAAATTCTCTGGAATGAAGAACATAATTTGCACAGTAAAAGGATGCTAGTGTGATAACCCAGACAGAGTATTCGAACCCTTTGAGCCTTTTTAAATCAGGTTATAACTATCAAACTTTTGTGTATTTTATTTAATGGTCTTGTATATGATAGACCAATACACATTAGTGCATAATTGTGATGTGAAAGGAAAACAACTCATCATTTTATTACAGAAAACCTAAAATAGAATTTGAGTAAAACTAAAGGTACATTTTGCAGCAATTTAAGACTTTAGGTTTTAAAATACACACTGTATTTACACTACAGTAATTATGTTACTTATAGAAGCATTTATTTGCACTGGATTGTATCTAGATGTGTCAGTGTAAAGGGGGAAGACTAAAAATAAAAATAAAATATTAAGAAATACCAAGACAAGTAGAACATGCACATTTATGGTTCTAAATGTTTGTTCATATCTATTTTTTGAGGTGATCAGATACAAAAGATGTGGGGAACTAGTTTCAGAGTACATTAATATTTCTTGAAGACTTTTCTTACAGTTTTACATGACTGAATATGACAAGTTTAAATGTTTCTCTGTAAAAGCTATGGCAACCTTCAGTGTGTACCTTGTCAGCTAATAAAGTTTTATTACAACCACTGGAGCGGAGCTATAAATGTGCTGCTGGTTCGAGTCTGTTTCCATAAAACAATACATAACCTGCTCATATCTCTGTTTGTACATTCTGTAAGGCCTTATCACTTTCTGATCCCACTTTGCTGTCAATGAGCCTCCCACCTTTCTTGCCAAGAACACAAACAGAAACAAACAGAAATCTAAAAATGTTAAGTAATATGTTAGTAAAAATACAAATATTCTAAAAATTGAGTAAGGTTGAAGATAATCAAGTAGCTATTAGAAATTTTAATTCTTTTGTACTTTTTGTCACATTTATCTAGACCTGATTGATACATTTTACTGGCTCTTTTTATCATAAATTTCAGTTCTGGCTGTAATTATGAAAATGTGTTTGACCCATGCTCTATTATAACCAGGTTACTTCCAATTAAATTTCTCAAACACATCAACTCTGAGTGTTTTTGCTCGTCTTTTGTTGTCCTGACAGTGGGATGGGGTGGTGGGCATGCAAATATAAAGAGCTTTATTGTTTTACAGGATGGATTTGGATGACTAAACTTTTAGGTCAGCTGAAGAGAGAGGAGTCCAGTGTACAAAATTAGGGTTTTCTTCATGACACTGTAGTGAATAGCAATTGCCAAAATAATGAATCAAAAGTTAATATTTTAGTAGAATCTCCTTTCTGTTAGGTGATCTTTGATCTTTAGAAGCCATCTCGAGCTTTAATGAAAACTGAACTGTTTAAATTGTGAGAATTTCAACATCTAAACTCATGAGAAGGACTTTGTCTGACAAAGGTGTGTGAAATAGAGAAGTTCAGTTATGCTTACTCTCTGCTGCATATGAGTTGAAGAGCATCGACGTGTCCGTGAAAAGCAGCCAGCAGAGTGGGAGTCATGCCATCGTCATCAGCCGTGTTCAGGTGCTTTCTTGTGGCCTCCTTCAACAGGTCTATGTTGCCATCAACCGCTGCCTTGTGGTACCGAGACATCTTTAAAAATGTTTCAAAATCCTTGTATTTCTCCTCTTTCTGCTCTTCACTGGTGCCAGATGAGAAACTGTGGACCCGAACCAGCCAAGTGATCACTGGGTGTGTGAGCTGCCCAGCAATAAAACAAAGGCAAAGTCCAGCTCCCTGCTGTCAGCTGCATCACTTCCTGCCCCATTTATCAACGCAGCTTACCCTGAACTCACAATGAGATCTTAAGCACTTGAACACTCTGTTGCTTTATCGTACTTCTGTACATCGCTACATTTAATTAATATCTTAAAAAACATTATTAGAATGATTTCTGTTCAACAAATCCAAAAATTTTAATATCTAAAACAGACATTTGAGAAATTTAAGTAATATATAAAACAATACAAACATGCAGAAAACACCTTTTTGAACTTTCTGTAAAATGTTTTTAAATGCTATCTCTGAAGATTAAGTTATTATGCCCACACATTTATTTACCATTAAAATAAAAAATAAAAAAACACACACAGAAATGCTTTCCATCAAGACTATTACAATACTGTTACTATGCATTTTCAAAGAGGCTTATTTAAAAACTCAGACATTTGAATGTAGTGAATTGACACTAGTGTGCTCCTGACTGTTCAAGAGAGAGTAAACTTCCTATTGAGATCAAAAATCTGTCTGAGAGGCCCACAGAGAAGATTTTCACAGTTTTTAAGTGTGGAAACGGGTATAAAGAGATATTAAAATAATTTGAAATCAGACATTTTACTGGGAAAAAAATTGTC
Source organism: Brachyrhaphis roseni (assembly GCA_903066815.1). NCBI lineage: Eukaryota > Metazoa > Chordata > Actinopteri > Cyprinodontiformes > Poeciliidae > Brachyrhaphis > Brachyrhaphis roseni. The sequence continues at coordinate 14,506 of CAEFZY010055068.1, read as the reverse complement.
TATAAGAAAAGACGACTCGAAACAACTGCCAACATGCACAGCTCAGGTCATCCCTGCAACTTCACTAGTCTGCAAGATGCTGAAAGAAGTCTCTAAAAGGTCTTATATTTTATTGCAAAAGCTGCAGCAGGTTAGCTATTCTTTCTATGAAATTGTCTGTGTAATCTAAAACAGATTGCACAATTTTAACTGTCACGAGAGGTGTGTAAAGAGGAACCTTTGATCTCTGAAGACATGAAGACGATGCTGAAGTTTACCAGTAAGATCATAGACAAATATCACTTCTGGAATAAAGTCCCATGTTCATGGTTTGGGGATATCCACCATGCAATTTTTTTTAGCAGCATAGTAACCGCCACAGTCGTTCTTGTTTTCTACTGATTGCTGCTGAACACTGTCACCTCAAGCGCTCCAAGCAGGAACAAAGCATTTCATGTAGATCCAGGGGGTGGGGGTCAGGGCAAATATGGATGTGTTTTTTTGGTCATAAAATTTTTACTGCTAAAAACAACCTTCGAAAATGCAATATGATTATTTTTTTTAATTGACAGGGCCCCAATTTTCTTTTAATTTCTATGAACAAAAATAAATAAATAAATTGCGGAGGCCCTCCTGTTGGTCAGGGGCCCTTAGAATTGTCATAACAACCCCTCCCGCCCCCCTTATACGGCGCCTCTGGTGCCACTATCATGTTTCATTGTAGGGATCTATAATCCACTAGTTTTAGGAAAAACTGTTTCGTTTACTGTAGCCAATAGCTTTTTAGGTGTTGTGATAACCCTCCTGACCAGCAGGTGGCGCAACGCGTTATTTGGTGATTTTCTGATTAAAACAGAAGAGGAATCTGTCAATTGGATCCACAGTTCAGCACTGTCTTCACTCCTTTCTCTTCTCTATTTTCACCTTTTGCAACAACACCATGCAGTTATAGCAGTAAGAACTATCCGCTCCCACCGCGCCAGAACCAGGCCGACGCCAGTCTGTCCTCTCCGGGTCTCTTCCTGGCTACTTCCCGGCTTTTTAATTGTTGAGTTCTCACCGGTAACATCCTGCAGAGATGTCCCACAATGGTGGTTCTGTTGTCGGCCTCCTGTCCTACGAGACGCTGGTCCATGCGGTGGCAGGTGCAATGGTGAGTTTTAAAACTTCTCCTGATATTTAACCTTCAGTAGCTTCTTTATTTGAGGAAGAATAAGGAGTGAAATGAAAACCTGGAGCGACAGACGGAGCAGTAGTGGATGCCTGTTCAGGTGGTGATGTTGCAATGTCTTGTCTTCCAGGGGAGTGCGACAGCCATGACAGTCTTCTTCCCTTTGGATACAGCTAAAAGCAGATTGCAGGGTGAGTTTGAGTTGTTATCATGTAATCATGCAGTTTAGATTTGTATCTATGAGGAATCTACATTTTATAAGGTTTTAAAAATATTCCCATTCCAACTGTCCCTTTATTAAAACATGGTTCATGTCATTATTTATTAAAATAAAATAATGCCAAAGTGAAGAAGCTGTGTGTCAATAATTAGATACACTCCATCATTTTATAGCTTGGTAAAACCACCTTTAGCAGCAATAACTAAGTAGTCATTTAATGCAGTCTCTGACATTATTGTGGAGGATTTTTTTGTGCACTATTCTTCACAACACTGCATTAGTTCATCATTGTACACAGACACGTATATCTCAGTAAAGCCCTCATAAAGTTCCATCACAGGATTTTATTCAAGTTTAGGTCTGAGCCTATGTTGATGCTTTGAGATAAATTTCCACTCCTGAAATTGTTTCTAAACTGTCTCATAACTTGTCCTGTGCAGTAACAGGACGAGTTATGAGACTCGTCTTGAGAATCATTGCTGTTATCTTTGCTTTCTGGCGTTGGGTTAACATCAAGCCCCAGACAAGCAAACTTTAAAATACAAATCATCAAACTGATTGTGATCTATTATGCTAACCCTTAAATTAGCATAATCTGGATCCTACTTTACCTCCAAAATGTTATGAAGTCTCAGCAAACATCTTTTGTTAACTTCGCCTCCCTTTATTGTTAATAAATGATTAATATTTTTTTTACACGCAGGGTAAGGTTCAATTAAGAATTTTGTAAAGACCAGATCATTTTATTATGTCTTTACATGCAAAACTCTCAAACTGAACAAGGGTGGACTTTCTTTTTATTGTCACTATAAGTCTGAATATGTAAGTTAATAATACACAAATTAAATTTTTTAGCATGATTTCATTTTGATTGATATTGTTAATAAAATAGGCAAAGTATATAAAAAATATTTGTTTTACAGACTTAATACCCATAGGCTATTGAGCATCTGTTACACAATACAAGTAGAGATGACCTCGTGTAGTAAGCTGATATATATGCAATTGTTGCTTTTTAACATTCTTGTAATTTGTTGGACTTGAATCATGATATTTTCACGTTTTCTTCTCAGTGGATGATAAAAGAAAAGCCCAGTCCACTCCTGTCATTTTGGCTGAAATTGCAAAAGAAGAGGGCTTGTAAGTTAAACTTTGTAGGATCTTATATCACTTAACTTTCTGTGAAAGTTAAGTGATATACCTCTACCCTGTAAAGCATGCGTAGAGGCATATGTCTTAAGTTCTCCACCACTTCTCTCAGTTTGGCTCTGTACAGAGGCTGGTTTCCAGTTATCTCCAGCCTTTGCTGCTCCAACTTTGTCTACTTCTACACTTTCAATGCACTGAAGAAGGTGGCTGCATCTGGACCAGGCAAGCCCAGACCTGGTAAAGACCTGCTGATGGGGATGGTAGCAGGTAAATATGATAAAGTGATGCTCTTTTTCACTTTAATCAATCAAGCATGCTGTAGTATTAAAGGTAATTTATGAACTTTTTGCCTTTTTTTGCTCTTATCTTATTGTTGGTTTACCTTGTCTTGAAAAAGTATTCATAGCCCAATTAATCCATGCATAGATTCTTTTTTTTTTTCTAATCCAAATATCCGGGGTTGTTAATTAGGTTTTTCCACAGAATGAATTTGAACCATTTTAATTCACAATGTGGGTTTGTTAAGCTCTTCATTTCCAGTATAAAGTTTGAAGAAAAAGTAACCACCATAGCATGATGTGCCACTACCAAATTTCCATTTGGAGATTGTGTTTAGGGGATTGTCAAGTGTTAATTTGCTTCCACTTATAGCATGCAGACCAAAGTGTTAACTTTTGAACCCGAGCACCTCCTGCTACATTTCTGCTGTGTGGAGAAAAGCATGATGCTGCCACCATCGTGCAATGATTTTGGGACGCGTGTCATCTGACTGTCATGTGTTCATGCAGGTGTGGTGAATGTGATCTTGACTACTCCCATGTGGGTCGTCAACACCCGGCTGAAGCTGCAGGGAGTGAGGTTCAGAAACGAAGACCTCCACCAAACCCATTACAGAGGCATATTCGGTGTGTGTCAATCTCTTTATTTCAATTAAAACCCGTCAGATGTGCTTTTTATGTGACACTGAGCTGCCCAATTTTTTGGCTTTCCTTCTTGTAGATGCTTTCTCGCAGATCATTGCCAACGAGGGAGTGGGAACACTGTGGAACGGCACCCTGCCCTCTCTGATTCTCGTCCTCAACCCGGCTGTGCAGTTCATGATTTATGAAGCCATGAAGAGGAAGGCGGGCAAGGGCGGCCAAAAGGTGAGAGGATGCTGAATATATTTGACATATAATATGGACCTTGACACTTCAGGATCATTTGTGTGATTTCAGTTTTGTTGTAGTCTAACAGTCATTTAAGTCTAACTGCTAGAACTGCTGAAATCTTTATTTCCTGGCACAGATATCCTCAGCAAAGATCTTTCTCATTGGAGCAATCGCCAAGGCAATCGCTACCACAGCAACGTACCCACTCCAAACCATCCAGGCCATTCTTAGGGTATATACTGTACTTCTTCTTCTCTGACACATTAGCTCAGGTTCCTGATTTTGCAAAAGTCACAAATGCTAACTGGAAACAGTAATTTATTAGCTTCAGAAAAATAATCTCAGCTTTTCTCCATCAGTTCGGTCAGTATAGAGGCGACGGCAAAGGAGGCCTGATGGGGAGCGTCTCCAACATTTTCTCCCTGTTCATGGACCGAATCAAGTGAGTTCAGCGATAAATGGGCTCAGAAAACGGACAGATGGGCTGTCGGTCACTGATGGTTCTGTGTTCTTGCAGGAAGCACGGCTTCCTTGGGTTATACAAAGGCTTGGAGGCCAAGCTGCTGCAGACGGTGCTGACGGCTGCCCTGATGTTTGTGGTTTATGAGAAGATCACAGCTGCTACCTTCAGACTCATGGGCCTGAGTAAAAAGCTGAAGCACTGAGAGGTTCTGCTTGAATGTACAGATTAAATCAGTGCCTGCTACTGATTTATATTAACGCTTAGATGTGTGTTATTATTTTACCTAACTGGAGTTGGACTTGACTGACTTCTGGGCATTCATAACATATTTATCCAAACCACTGGTGGCTTTCTAACGCACAATGGCATCTGGGCTTTAACTTTATGACAACTTCCATCTATGCAGATTATTTTTTTTATTTTGCTTCCACAGTAGAGCCTTCCTAAACATCTGTTATGTTACTGTTTTGTAATAGTTAATACAAGTGAGTATTAACTAAATAAAAGCAACTATTAGATACGTACTTAACAAAAAACGAAAATCAGATACTGTTTACAAGCCTTCCTCAAGAAAAAAAATATATTACTAGTTAGTACTAGGTCAGGACCAATTCTGTTCAACCTGAAAAGGGCCAGTCTTGCTGTTTTTGATAAGACCTATAATTAATGTATGTATTATAAGAGGTGTGCTGTAATTTAAGGGAGTAATAATTATTTGTAGTCTTATTTTAAGGCACTGGATCTTTTCTTAACTTGTGCTTTAAGATGTGAAACTACCAGTTTACATTTCCTGCTTAGAAAAATACTGCTAAAAATAGTAGATGCCATGTGGATGTCAATGTCATGAATTAGCTTTGATATCTGTAATGGTTTTTAACTAAATTAATGGTTGAATGCACTTTTCCAGATCAGCAGTTATGACAGAAATCACTTCATTTTTTTCTTTAACAGTGCAAGTATTTAAAGCTAATATTAACAGACGTGGAGGTCAGAGCTAATTGTACTCAAGTGCCTCAGAGCTTTGGAAGTATGTGGGGTTACCATGGAAATGGTTGTCTATCCTCTGAGCATTTTGTCTTCCATTATTTAAGGTTTCCTGGTGCTGTAGCCGTGTGTATCACAATGTGCTCTTGCTCTCTGACTGTAATACTTGTTTCATGATGTTTCTTTGTACAGAGCTGAAGTCTGAAAGAAATACATAATTCCAAACAAGACAAAAGAACACATTTGGATAATTACTACATTAAATCACATGTGTCAGTAACTGTCTTCTTTATTTTATTAAGAATAAAATAATGTAGATTTACATGAAATACTGTTAAAGAAATAATATTCGATTTGACTTTTTTTTTTCATTTCAACTGTTAAAGATCTCTTTTTTTGTTTTATTAACTTGATGGTTTCTGGGTCAAAATGACTGTTAAAACAAGGAAACAATAAAATAATCATGAAAATATTACAGATCGTTTTATTTTAAATTACCATGCACAAAGCAAAGAACAATGTTTATTATTTAAAAAAAATCTTCCCAGAAGATGATGAAGCGACAGATGCTTATATTTGTTAAACTTTTTGTGTCGAGGAAAACTTCAGAATTCAGGGCTCTTTTAAGGTATTATCAAAATTCAGTTTTCCAGACTTAAAATTTATTTTTTTCATTTTTATATATTTTCAGAAATATAAATATAAAACTTTTGTTTTACACACTCAGGTTTTAGTTCTAAAACCCGCAACCAATTACGGTACTAACGATAATTAAGAGGATGCATCTTTCGGACAGAGTGAACAAGGAGTAAAATCTGCAAGTTCAAAATCTTCCAGATCTGGATAATACTTCAATAAAATTCCATAATTTTCCAACATTGTAGGAATCCTGAAAGAGGATGGCTGTTGTTATTCTGGAGACTTGGTCATTTCCTTAATATACCAGTCGGGCAGGAAGGAATATCGGGAGTCCCGGTGGACTGAGTAGGTCACATCGTTGTGTGGCTCCCAGGAAAATAAGTACACCACACTGAAACAGAAATATTTTACAAACATCAGACCTAACCATCCAGGAATAGTAATGTTAGCCATGTTGGTAGTTAACATCCATTCATGTAGATGATAAAATGTTGCAATGGAAAAATCCAGGCGGTTTTGCCAGACTGGACCAAAACAGTCAATCAGGCATGTTTCAAATGGACACTGAACAAATAATCCTCATCCAAACTAAAACCTATTCAGATGGGACATCAGCTTCAATTTTGTCTGTTATTCTGCCACATAACTGTGAACAAACATACCTTTTCATTTAAACTCACCTAGGATTGTCCTCAGTAGCTTCATGCTTCACAAAAGACAAGAAGTCACAGCAGAAGTTCATGCACACTGTTGGCTTCCAGCAGTTATATTCGTTCTGGAAAAAGACAAGACTGTTCAAGTACTCAGATCTGCAGCTGGAGTTGACTAATGTCATTGCTGTCTGAAAAGAAAAGAAAAACGTTTTAAAGCTTTTCATACCTTGATGACTTGTGAAATCTTGGAGATCTGAAAAGTCTCCACAGAAACGACGGTCCCGTCATGATCCCTGAAACCTGCGACCACCCGAGGGACCCCAGGAAGAAAAGACTGGGCCCACCATTTCAACAGTTTAAACCTGACACAGACACCAAAACAATAAAAGGCATCATAAGCATCTTTTTAAGCAGATCAAGACTATTGATCAGGTAATTCAAATCGTCTCTCTGACCTGTGAAAGTTGCTGCGCTGCTTGGGAGTGCAGATCTCTGCAGAGGTCTTCAGCTCCACGTAGCAGGCAGGAGGAGGTGGAGCACCAGGATCTCTGTCCCGACAATCCACCTCGCCAGAGAACAGAAGCTTGTGATCGGTGAGCCGGGTCTGGACCACGGTGCAGAAGGCCTCGTTGGTGTTGACCTCTCCGCTGGGGTCAGGCTCACTGTTTGTATTGTCTGCAGGAGAGGACAAAGCAGAAGAATGATCACTTCAGAGTCCAGTCAGACAGTCCTACACATTTTTCTTGTGAATGTCCAGACTCTTTTTAAAACAAAAACACATGTTTACCATGAATTTATAGTCCAGCACAAGCATTCTAATGTGTTTATATTATAATATATATCCAAAAATATATTGATCTGAAGCATTAGCTCGTTCTTCTAAATTTGATTCTAATATACTGAAATTGTTCTTATTTTTAACTAAGACAAAGGATCTCACAAAAAACAATGTTTTGATTTTAGTCGTTTTAAGAACATACCCTTGATTTGGTGAAACATTATTTTACAATTGCTTCTAAAGTGAAATTAGTAAGTTCTTTCAATAATTTGTGTCATTTTTTAAAGAGATATTTATGTGTTAAATTGGGAAAATTCTCTCTTACTAAGATGCTTTACATTTTGGTGTTCCTCAAGGATAACATCTTTGGACCAGCTTTATTTACTCCACATCTGATTCCTTTCGGTTTCTTTCTTGTTTGTTTTTAAATATTTAATTGACATCTGAATATATTTTTGAAGTGTCACCTCATCCCACTTATTTTCTTCTCCTGAAAATAACAGATGGAATCTAAAACCAGAAGTATTTACAAACTACAAAACAGCTGAATCTATGTAATAAGGAAGCTGGTAACGCTCATCGACTTGCATAAAAGCAAAGTAAACAGCCCCTCACCTGCACACATGTATTGTTCAAACTTGTATCCCCAGTACATCATCTCCTTGTTCCTCTCTGGGCGGTTTTCTTGTTCCCTGCGAGCAGCTTCGGTCTCCACCTCGCTGACGTAGAGCGTGCCGTTAAACCTGGTCACCGCCAGCAACCAGCCCTCTCTGGTCTCGTACGGCGTAGTGAGCAGCTTGGTCAGGTGGCCCCGCCAGGTCACAAAGTCAAAGTCTAAAGGGCTGCGAGGAGCAGAGGTGGGTCAATTAAAGGTTGTGGATCACTTTTCGGCCTGGTGTCACAGTTTATTAATGTTTTTCATATTATTCCTCTGTCATCCAAGAAACGCCAATATTTAACCAATTTCCCTCTCAAATTAAAAGTGTTTATTCCATATTCTATGCATAAACTCACCATGAGGCATTTGTGGTCAGCTTGGATTTCAGCTTTGACCTGTTGGCTACGATCCACCGCAGAATGTGATCCAGCTTCTCCTTGACATTTTCGTCCCTCTTCACATATCGTTCCCTGTACCCATCCCTCAGATCAAAATTGGGACTCCGCTCAGGTTCCACGTAGTATCTCATCTGCCTGTTGTCGTTGAAAAACCTGCGCTGAGAGTCTAGGGAGAAACAGCCCACTTCCACAGGCTGCTTGTACAATGGAAAGTCTCTCTCATATACTTCCCTTCTTGTGCTTAAGGTCTGGGACCTTGGTGGGGTTTGCCTTGGAGTTGCACTGGACTGATGCAGGTGGTGATTTGAGGGTCTGAATTGTGCACCGTCAGAGTGGTTTCGTCTTCTGTAATCTCCTCCCCGTCTGTTTGGTGAATAGTGGTGGTGGGAGCTGGCAGTAGGGCTGCGGGATCTGTGCCTGTCCATTCCTAATGCAGAAAAGACCTTGACCTATGAGACACTCTGACAATGGATTGAAAGATTGATCTAAAACACAACTAAAAGCAAAACAGATCCAAGAAATGCAAACAACAAAGATCCAACACCAAATACATACACAATGATGCAAAGTGGGAAATACACAATTAAAACAAAAGTACACACAAAAGTCTTTTACAAGAGAGTAACTCAGAAAGCATAACATACAGTTTGCAGATTCACAATCGTAAAATTAAACAAACAAAAATGAATTGGCAACATATCACAATCTGCCCCCTTTATTTCTTGACTGGTTTGGTTTTGACTTGCAATTGGCGAGTTAGACACACAAGATCGGATTTTTCAAAACTAAAAAAAAATATCAGAAGGCTAAATTTCACAGAAAATATATCAGCTAGGTAAACAGCGATACGTGCATTTCTACATAACATCATAAATAAAATATTTGTGATATATAAGATTACTCCATAACGATTAACCTACTCTCAATGTATGTGAGTGCATACCCCGATTATCTCCATTGTTCTAAACTTTTAAGTTGTAATCATGCATTGATAATGTGTGCGGAACTAATAGATTATGCATGATACCAATAATACAGTATATACACCTCGTAATTGTGTGATAAAAATGTAGCGTTGGGTGCTTAAAGATTACTTCCACTGCACCACCTGTATATGCATATAATTTTTCTATTAACAATTTTATTTTATTTTTTTAACATTTTCATTTAATTTCATTATAGACGCATCTGAGCAACTAAAATAGCTGACGAGTAAATGAAAACCTACCTTCTGATCAAAGAACAGGACACAAACTGCTCATCTGTCACCTATAAAATAATAAAATGGATGTATTTAACTGTATAATATTTGTTCAGAACTGAACCATTAAAGAAAGTTAACGTGTTTTTAAATTTGCGGGGCTGCTAACTAGCCTTACATGCTACAAACAAACTTTAAGCAACTTCCGGTGTTACTATTCCAAACTCATCCACTAGGTGGCAGCACCGATATTTTATCTTAATAGAACCAACATAACAGTGAAAATAGGAAGCTTTACATTTTGTTAAATGAGAACATTTATGACGAACTAATAGGTTGTTTAATTTAATAAATTGCAAGAAACGGCGTTCAATCTACACAGTAATTAAAAGGTAACTGTTTTAGGTATCTATGCAAAACGTTAGACTTAAATTAGCACCGCTAAGGTCGTTAGCTTGGCTAACTAAACTTTGAAAAGAACAAGACAACGAAAAAGGTTTTTATCTATGAGACTCGTTGGTTCTTACAAGAACATCTAGTCGTACCTCGGGTAAGAAAACACCTAGACTTTAAATGAAAATGCTATCCAGTCATGTTGCTGAATGGACCATTTCTACATTATTTTTTTGTTACAGGTATGAATAGAAAACGGGCTCTGGTTTCCGACGCTTTCAAAGTGAAGAGAAGGAGAAATGACACAGAAAAGTTTGGGGCTGGTGACGAAGGTGGTGGTGAGTGTTTTGAAAAGTGGTTTGTACTTTTATTGAAACAAAAATAATGCCACACGTACAAACGTCTCTCCATGTTTCCTCTTGAAGAACCAGCTGACATGAAATCCACCTTGGAGAACCTCATGACTCTATTTCCCAGAAAGCTCTTTAATGACACATTGCCTCCTATTGTACTGAAGCATCAGTTGTACAGTGTACACAGTGACAAGACCCTGGTGGATAAGGAAGTGGTGAGCCAGCTCTTTGATTGTTAGTTTTATATTTTGTCATACCACAGCCACAAATTTCAACTCATTTTATTGGGATTCTAAGTTGCAGACAACACATGATAACTTTTAACAGATAATAAAAAACAAAACTAAAACACGTCAATACCTTCCACATCACAAGCATAGAATACTTTGTTTTGGTGTAGCACATCAAGTCCAGAAGATCTTGTCATTAAAAGGTGACCAAATGTAAAAAAAGGATTTGAACTATTTTTGAAGTTCTGACGGCCATGCTTTTGTCTGAGCAGAATAAACTCCAGGAGAGCGGGGAGCTGCTGATGTTTCAGCTCGGGTTTGACTCTGAAGCATTCGGGCTGGTGTTTGCGTCAGACTACAAGACCAAAGTGCTGGCTGGCGAAGAGGGGAAAGCAACACAAGCAACTGTTGAAAAGTTCCTGGAGAAAGTGGTGTCCTCCTGCACAGATCTGAGCTTCAGCAAAGACAAGATGCTGAGAGAGTTTCTCTTCACAGACTCTGAGATAACGTATGAGGAACTCTGAATGTTGTTTAAGATTCTCAACACTGGAAAAAAAATAATGAGCACATTGTTTATTTTCTCACCACCAAGGCAGCTGGTGAAGTCAGGGGTCCTGACTGTGAGGGATGCTGGCAGCTGGTGGCTTTCCATTCCCAATTCTGGCAAATTCACAAAGTATTTTATTCAAGGTTGGTATTTTAGGATAATTATTGCACCTTCACCATAAATATATCTAATTTCTGGAAGATTTTGGCATTCTCTACCTTTAGGGGTTTGTTTGGTACAATATAACACTTTTTTTTTCAGGACGTAAAGCAGTGCTTGGCATGGTGAAGAAGTCTAAATATAACGAAGTGTTACGAGTTGATCTAGAGGAGCGACGAACAACCTCACACGTGAAATTTCCTATGAAATATCATGTCCATGACATTGTTGGGGCAGAATTGGTAGAAAGGTACGATTTAGTCTGTTCCTTTCCAATCAATTGATAATGCTTGTGGGCTCTGTATAATTGTAAATATACAAAATTTTTATGAGTTATTGAGGTTATTTCCGGAGAGAGTATATTCAGATTTTCTAACAGTTTGTCTTTCATCTCGTCAGCATACCTACAACTTCGGGGATTTTGTTACGATCTGCAGATTCCTGAGCTGCTACTGAGCAACTGGAGAGTTTCTGAAGATGAGAAATATGGAAAAACATCCAAAGGCTGAAACCTTTGGGATGCCATTAAGTAAATAATTTTTTCACTTCAAGATGTAAAGTTTATGCCACATGTATTATCAACCCTGTATGGGTTATTGAATTGTACATTTTATTGACATGAGATTGTTAAATGTTGGGTTATCTTGTAATAAAAAAATACTGTAGAGATTTCTCTGAGATGCAAGTTTAATTCTAATCTGAAAGAGTTGAATAACTATGTGGTGCCAATTGCATATGTATTTATCCAAGACATTTTAACTGCCTTCAGTTTAAAAAGTCTCATGAGTTAAATGACTTCCCTTTAGAATCAGTCAGTATGAAACATGTGGGTGAATAAACGGCTGACTTGACAGTTATTGACGTCTTCCACATTATAAGCCACATAAGGTCGAAGTTACAAAAAAAACCCAGTTCTTCAAAACTGTTGAGTTTGGGGGAGATTTTTAAAGAGTCTAAGCTTTCTGAGCCTCCACAGAACGCTTACCTCAATCTCTTACCTCAATCGAGGTCCCAAAGTCTGGAGGACGAATGGAAAGGCATAGAATCCAGATTGGTTGAACTCCAATGTCTCAAGGGTTGGTGATGGATAATCCTTTTCTCTTTGTGTCTGTTTCTCAAGTCCAGCCCACATATTTAAAAATATTTTACAACATTTTTTGATTCCCACTGCTGACAACCTTTAAAATCAGCATCCTCTGTTTTAAAAATAAAAAATGCTAAATAATCATCCCATTCCAAAACAAAGGAAAAAAGAAAATAAATGAACCATTGGTGTCCAAACCTCTAATCTACTGGGCCAAAGTCATACAGCTGAAAGTACTCAGGCATGGAAATGTAAAATATTTTTAGTTTAAAATTTTGGAAATAGCGTGTTCCTATCTATCAAAAGCCTAAACTGGCTGCATTTTAAAAATAAAAGCAAGTCAGAATGTTGTAGAAAATCTGTGAATCTTTGTAAAGTCAAAACATAAATAGCATCTCACATATTTGCCTTGTAAAAGGAAACCAGTTTAAAGGCATCTTATTTTATTTGTAATTTTTTTGCTCTAGAAGAGTTTATTTTTAGAAACAAAATATGAATTAGGTTGATTAATAGTTATAAGTGTTTAAGGTATATAAAAAAACAAGTTAGAAAATCAGACAGATACTCCAACTTATATTATCAAATAATTACTCAACACTAATTTAAAGCACAAGAGTGGTAAACAATGGATGTTTACAACAGAAGAAGTATTTTTACAGGAATTTATTGGCTTTTTCAAAAAGTGACAATAGTTTTTAATCCTCAAAACTAAGAGAGTCACAACATTGGCTTGAATAAAAGCACAGCTTGATTTCTGAATACCGATGAGCAACGTGTACTTAACCCCTGATCTAGTAGTTCAAATACATTTTGTAAATAGGCAAAAAATATATATAACTGTAGCAATTCTAATCTTAGTTTTCAGTATATGATGCACAGACATGCTATCAGCATTAATTACAAAAAGCTAGGCTTGAAGGGAGATTAAGGTAGCGTTAACCGTAGAGGTAATAAAAAAAAAAAGATATTCATAGTGTTAGTTAAACAATACAGTGAGTGTGTAACGTCTGAAGAAAGATACAAAATAGTCAAATCACGATTATAACAAAAAGATGATTACACCGTCTACTACACCATAACCGACAGTAGCTTTGTTACTGTTATTAGCAGGCATAGATGCTCTTCATTGTGACATTGCTTAGCCAGTAGTGATGCGTAAAGAAAATAAATCAAAAGTGTTGCACAAAAGGTATTCGGTAAATGCCCACAGAGCATTAAAAGATGTGCTCTTGTTCCCCCATCACCAAGACATCCGAACATTTCTGTTCCAATATGTAATCATGTTTTCAGCTTTTGCACTCACAGGCAGCCGTTCGGTTGAGATACATTTAGGGAAAGCAGAAAGAAAATGACAAATTTAATTAGATGAAATGTAGAAAATACTGGATTCATTACATTTTTAGGGGAGTTATAGCACTGTTGGTATCTGATCTTTTCCCCGTTTTGTTTTAGGCGTCATTAATCATTCTAGGGTTGACAGACTGATGGTAAGTAAGGAGGTTATGTTACTCAATGACTCATTTGAAGATGTACAGATCCTCCAGGTTACTTCATACTCCTTGTTGCCAAGGAGGAAGTGAACTTGTGAGTTAAAAATGCCATTGATGGAGGAGCTGAACAAACAGCAAACGCTACAGATCTGAGTCAACAGATCTAGACTCTCATTTTCGGCTAAAAACCAGCATGTGTGCAGAATGTATTTGGCAATATTATTTCCACTTACAACAATCAACCCGACTGTAAACAACAACAAAAAAAAGTGGACAACAGGTGGAAGAGGAAATTAAAAACAACCTGCAGTCCATTATTAGAAAACATCCAATCGATTTTAGAAGGCCTCAAAAAGTTCATAGTCTTGTCTATACAGTAAAGAGTTATTAGGACTGTTAATCGCCCAAACCCTTCGCCTAAATCTGGATCTGATTTATTTCCATGAAAACTGCTTGAGCTACACTTAAGGACAGAATCTGAAGTACATTGATTGTGAGTGTATACTGGTGTGTTTCTCCTGTGTCTTTAGCCACCCTCTCACCGCTAGCGTTCATGTTCCCCTGTAACCGTTCAAACTGCAGGCGGCCTTAAAGGAGAGAGCATTTCTTGCCCTTCTTCTTGACGGGTGGGGGGCAGAGAACGGCCCGGATGGCCTCGTCGAACACAGTTTTAAGGCCACGCTGAGTCAGGGCTGAGCACTCCAGGTACTTGACGGAGCCTAATGAACGCAAACAGAGAGCAGCAATTTATTTACTTCTGTTTGTTGTGAATTGTTAAAAAAAAATACATGAGATCTAAGTTGGTC
>CAEFZY010055066.1:0-17637 GCA_903066815.1 Brachyrhaphis roseni | reverse complement strand
TATATATATGTGTGTGTTGTTTTTTATATATATATATATATATATATATATATTCTCAACATAACAGACATCATATCAATTTACGTCTGTGTAGTTTTTATTTTCAGTTGAAACTAACCAAGAGGATCCAGTCTGGTTTTCTGTTTTAAGTTGATTATTTTTGTCGCCAACTGGGTTGCAAGAGGAAATATGAGTTGAGTTTATGGCTTTAGCCTACATAACTCTTCACTCAAACTGAAACTTTAGTTTCCCTTTTATTCATTTTGACATTTCAAGATCAAAATGTAACATTTTGCCTCAACTTTTCACTTTTTGGCGACGGGCCCGGGGTTATGAGCTTTTTTAAAAAAAACGAATCAGCCGAAAAGCTCTCGCCATATCAACATTTATTTGAATTCTCTGCGCGCGGATTTCCTTTTGGAATCTGGCTTTTTCACCCGATACTATCTCCCCGTCTGGACACGGCTCCTCTCACCCCTGATCCCGCAATCTTGACGTCATTTCAAAAGATCGTCCGTAGAAACGTTGACGCAAAGCATGCGAGACCGCCGGTCACGATAGCGTAGGACCGCATGTTGCTCCCCGAGTCGGCTAACAGACACATGTCTGTACGCCAACACGTGCTGCCCATGTGTGCCTGGGTTTTACTGACTTTAGGATGTCTTGTAATGTGTTTTTTTATAGAAAGCGAGAGGACGACAGAGGAATATGGAGACAGACGGCATCCTGGGAGGTTTTCGGGAGACGGCCCTCTTGGAGACAGAGACATTTGGAGGTCACACTCAGCCGGCATCTCCTGATAAAATAATCTGGTTGTTCTCAGCAACACCAGGAGGAGACATGCCTTCTGTGTTGTTGTTGCTCATGACTGCATGTGTGTGAATTGCATCCACAGAGAGAAGATTATAGGAACAAAAACAACACTACTGGAATCAATGCGATGCTTTAAATCACATCATCTTCCTTTTTTTCCCCCAAAATATCTCTTTGTCTCTTATTGAACTCTCTCACATTTTGTCACATTGTAACCAGTACCTTCAATGTGTTTTTTTAGCTGTAATCAGTGGCACTAAATCCCCCTGCTTCAACCAAAAGAGGCTAAATATATATAACTTCAAAAAAGGACTAAAAATGTGAGCTACAAATAAACCAACTTAAAAAAAACCATTAATTTTTGTGTTTCAAAAGTTGAAATTTTGCTAGAAAAAAATCTCAGGAATTTTGATTTTAAACCCAGAAAATCTTTTTAGGAAAAAAGGAGGAAATTTCTCAGTTTGAGAAGGAATTTTGAGATTCAGCTAAAAAATTCTCTAGAAAAAAACTTGGAAATTTCAGAGTTTCGAAAATCAAACATTTTTGACTTTTGAACAAATGTCCACGTTTTTTATTTCCAAAAATATATTCCTCCTTTCTGTCTACAATAACCCCAGTATGCTTCCGTCAACTGTCCTCCCCCTGACTAAACTAAAGAGACTTTGCAGTTCGGATCAGCTTTGCACCTGTAGATCTAGCAGCTCAGTCTGATTGGAACATATCTGAACACGTTTCCACAGATTCTTAAAGGCTTGCAGGTCTGCGTTTCCTAAAAGCTACAACAACGTTTAATTTCCCTTTGGGATATATAAACTATTTTTCCAACTGAACAGAAAGCACCGTGTTTCATCATAGCGATGATGACAATAAAGAAAAACAATTGGTTCCTCTGCTTTCTTCTGCATTTATGAATTCCTTTGAGCCTTCATCTGAATGCCTTCGCTAGCAGATGACATACAGTCCAAACGCTGACTACATGGAGGGACAGCAACGCATAAAAACGCTTTATGGCTAACCCAACGTTCAAACTGTGTATCTCAGTCTTCACTGTCCTATTTTCAGCTGCAGAGCCGCGGCCAGGAAAATAGTCATAAGCTAAAGACGCATCCAACCGTTTTGGAGTGCAGAACTTTTAATGACGGGTCAAGCTATTTATTATGCTACTTGGAGATTTTCCGTTTTTTCGCATTTATTATGCGAGCCATTCGCATCCCCTGTAATAACGTTTTGCGGCCACAATTCAAGAATAAATTAGGACAAAATTACAAGTTTTAAGTCAAAATCTACTCACGAAAATGCTAGATGTGACACAAAATGATCGTCTTCTCCAAGCTTTCCGCTTTTCTTCTATCTTCATGGTGAATAAGAGAACCACATCTGCTGACTGACTTTAAATCTTTATGTCCTAAACGCAGCGGCGAGAATCCAGCCAAATCTGCAGTACAGCAATTCCGCCACACTTTGCGCTATCTGAAAAAATTCCTAGTTTTTGAAAGGGGAGACGTTGCACTTTTCAGCCAATATCCAGTTATTACGGATATTGCTTAATAATGTGAAACATCCTTCTTAAGTAGATTTCCTTTAATTGAGCTCACCAGACAAACTAATCAACCCAGGTCTCTGAAATTAATTATAGTGATTCAAAGACACACAATACCATCTATAAATTTAATAGCACAACAAAAAAATGTATCTTTATGACACTTAAATCCAATTTGCATAATAATTTGGAACACGGTGTAGTTAGCAGAGGAGCTCTGCCTTATCTGTCTCATACCATACTGTTATGACATACAGCTTAAAAAAATATGTTTATAAATGTATATTTTTTTTAGAAAAGTTACATGAATGTTAATAAAAAAAATGTATAACTCATTTTATTGTTGATATATTTGGTTGTGAGCAGACAAATCATCAACAAGCCATAATGAATATTGAAAACATGCTAGCTTTAGCCTAGCTGTATGTGTTGACAAAGATACACTTAGAAACAAAAGACCACACAAAGTCAAATAATGTAGATGGAACTGCAGTCACTATGTAAATTGGATTGCTTATTGATTGATTGATTGATTGATTGATTGATTGATTAGGACAGCCCCAAATAACATTGCGAAGGATGAAAAAAGCCTTTAGGACTTCAACCAAAAAAAAGAAAAGAAAAAGAAATCCAAAACAAAGCACAGGGAGAAAAAGGAAACTTTTAGGGTTCACAAGAAGCCGTGCAACGCACCGAGATATTTTCATTGGATGTAACGTCTGAACTTAAGAAAATCCACGAATGTGACCTCATGCATGAAAAGATGGTGGGAATGTGAGAAAGTGAGACTGAGAAAAACCATATTTCTTTTGGGTAAGCAGTTAATAACACATCACCAGAACCAGCAGGTCATAACCTTTTACTTTCTTTCCATTTTATTTCAATTACAGACACCAAACGGGGTGAATGTGTGTGTGTGTGTGTGTTGGGGTTGGTGTGTAGGCTCAGATGGAGTGTGAATGGTGTTTATTTGGTCATGGGTCTAAACCGGATGGAAAGGTGTGGGTAACAGCGGCACAGGGAAATGATATTATAAATATACACCCTCGTGTGTGTGTGTGTGTGTGTGTGTCAAAAGTATGTTCTTACCGGGGGTCGGGCTCATGCTACATTGGTGTCCGAATGCCGTGTCCTTCTTCCCAGCAGAGTCTCCTGCAGTGGTCTGGTCATGGGAATGAGGCAGCTAACAGGGAAGTGTTAATAGGAGACATTTTGTCCACTTTCATACTGCCTAACTACTAAAAGGGGTTTAAAAGTTTAAGGTATCAAAGTGCTAGTATTGATACCACTTGAACCTTCGCATTTCATCCTATTCGCACCGCAAACTTCAATTTTCGTCGAGGTTTCCTGCGGTAGACCAACACAAAAGGGGGTGCATAGTTGTGACGTTTCTAAGACATTTCTAAGCGCGTTATCCGCACTGGACTCCCGGTTTTTATGGTGGTTAGGGCCACCGTCATAAAACCAGAACAATAGCGGTCACAACGACCGAGGAACGCCCCAAACATGCCCAGGGGATGGCGTTGTGGGGGAAGTTTTAAGCAGTATTAAGTTATGAAACAATACCCGAAGCTTTGAATATTTTCAATCCGTCATCTGAAAAGCGTTAAGAGCGCGGAACAACTGCAAACCTACCAAGACATGACCAAACCAGCAAAGGAGAGCATTCATCAGGGAAACAGACAAACACAACTATTAGTCATTCACTCACACATGCAGGCTTAACGGAGGAGTAGCAATGTGGACGGCCATTGTTGGAATAAAACAAAACTGTCTGATTTAACGTGTACCATGAGACATATGAAGGAGACAAAAATATAAGTCAGATGACGCCACAACTGATCTTCTTGGCCAACATGTTAAATGCTAATTGTGTCCGAAAACGAAAAATCTCCATGTTGAAACATGGAAGTGGCAGCACCATGCTGTGGGATTGTTTTTTCTAAAGATTTGGAACTGGGGTCAGAGGTTCAGCTAAAGCTACAGTAGAACTGGACCAGCTCATGTGTTGGACTGTCCCAGTCAAAGTCCAGGTTTAAATTGGACTTGAGAATTGACTGTCACAAACGCTCTCCATCCATCCAGCAGATTAGCAACAAAAAATGGGTCAAAGATGTCAACTCGCGATGCCCTGATGCTGACTCAACCGGCACCACTGGGGGAAAAGTAAAATAAAATCACGTCTGCAAACAAGCACACAAGCAAACACAACCCCTGAGCATGTCTAAGCCAGTATCCCAGCAGCCATCGTCACACAGGAACCGGTTACAGATGAAAGAGATGGAGCTTCCTCCAGCAGCCCGCCTCATCTGCCCGTCTGTGAAGATCCCTGCTCGGATCGTCTCGCCTTGCCGAAGGTGTAAGTGTAAGCTTTAGAGTAACTAAAAACAATCTGGGGGCAAAATAAATTTTAAAAAAAAGTCCGAGAGGAAGATCTTGGAAGATGACCAGATCAAAGCGGAGGGAAAAGAGGGAGAGATGTTTGGGCAGATTACACCGGGACTTGGCGCCTGTCTGTGGTTCCAGGGAACTGATGTGTCACCCGGATCCTCAGGGTGCTGACAGCAGAGCGCAGGAAAAGAGGGTGTTGATTTTACTTCAATCTATTGTCCTTTTCTTTTTGTTTTGTTTTGTCTTTTACTCTGAAACTGGGCAAAGAAAGAACAAAAGTGATCCCGTCGGAGTATATTTACAAAGCGCGGACGCTTGTGTTGTTAGTAATTAAAGTGTAACTGTTTGTTCCTTTCAGATTTTGTTTGACTTAATGATTCTGCTTTCTGTCAGACTGTTTTGTTCCTTGAATTTCAACTTTTTTCTCCTGTTTTTAAATTACCTTTCTGATTTTGTCGAGACTATTTGGTTTCAGCTCCACTTCGCCTTCTTTTCATTTTCTGATCTCTTAATGCAGATTCTCGGTTCGCTTTCCTGTTCCAAATAAAGTCGAAAAAACAACACCATTTGGATGTGGATATTTTTCATTTGATCGATTTTGCAACTAGAAGTTGTATCCATGCCAAAACAGCAGGCGGAAGCAGAGTGTATGGAGCTAGATTGGGGCCATGAAGTTTATTCAAAGGAAAACAAAAAACGATTAGAAACGAAAAATACTGTTTGAAACAGAAAAAAAAAAATTTAACTGAAAAATTATGTTGAAATTGAGAAAAAGTTTAAAATAGAAAAAAATGCTTTGAAATTGACAAAAATTACACTGAAAATAAAGATTTGAAATCGAAAAAAAAAATTTTGAAACAGGAAACTGAAAAAAGATTCAGAAATACTTTTCAGATTGAAGTTTTTTTTCAAACTGTTTGTCAGTTTTAAATTAATATTTCAGTTCCAAACATTTTTTTCTGAACTTCTTGACCCCAATTTAGCTCCATATAAATGTTTAATTAAACTTTTGTTGCAGAAACAGAAATGTAATGTTTTTTTTTGGTACCTGCATAGATTTCTCATCTGCAAAAAGACCTCAGTATTAGTTTGCTAATTTATTTATGTCTGTTTGTTTGTCCATGTCTTTTTAAAATTTCTGCTTTATGCATCAACGCTTCCTCATGATGTGATGACGAGTCGTAACAACGCAGTGAAACAGAGCACACAAAACTGCAAATACACATTTCTGTTGGATCAAAAGAAAGCCCTTCATTTAGACTAACTCATTTTCCCCTTTTGTGTGTCAGTAACGCAACACAAATATTACGTCGACTGTATTTCAACTTCACTTTCACATTTTCCCCGTGTGATTTTCATCCAAACGCTCGTCTCGTGTTGAAAAGCTTTCCTATCAGCCCTGACAGAACATGTGGTTCTGTAAATGTCTGCTTTTCTTATTACCTGCCAGCTTTCCCCCGCTATCACACTCAGCAAATGTGCAATGAGCGAGTGAGTGTAATATGTGTGCGTTTGTGAGGAGCGTATGCATTCCTAGGCTCCTCACACATGGTTTCCTCATATCTGGTTTACAGCCTTTTGCTGTGTAACCCTGACCAGTGTCTAACCATCTGTCCTTCTCTCTGGTCGCCTGTAACAACCGGTCACCCTTCCCTGCACCTCTTATTGGACTTTTCTCTCTCTCTCTCTCTCTTAACGTCACGTCCTGATAAAAACTTCAAAACCAGCTTTGAAATTTTGCGAGGATGTTGTTGGCAAGTGGAAAATCCGATCAAAACATGGATTGGACGTTCAGGCGAGCGTGAGATAGACCACAGTCCTCCGTGCGGAGGCGAGCGAGATCGCACGCCTTATTCCTCATCCTTCACACCTTCAACACCGACCTTTGACCCGGCGGTCGGCAAACACATGCGTGTGCTTTTCTTTATGCTGTTAAAGGCAGAGCAGCCTTCACGGCTTTGCAATTAAAGTGATACTTTCTTTTTATTATTATTTTTTTTTAGAAAGTTTCCAGCTGGAAGGAAGCCGAGCGTCCAAGATGGATGCAAAGACACAGAGACAGACGTGTTCAGAGGATGGAAATCTGGCTTCTATTAAAAGCCTGAACGTGTTCTTTTTTTAAGTTTATATATCTTAATCCAGGGATCTAATGGTCTTGTCATTAAATTGAATATTTGCTTTATCCGGTTTATTGTACAGTCAAAAACAAAATATGTTTTTAATCAGAATTTTTACAACTTTTCAGATGTGAGGCTCACGATACTTCTATTCATTTTTCATCCTCAAAGTCGTTAAAAGTATGAAAAAGTGTTAAAGAAAAAAAAGAACGTGCGCACAAACCAGACGAGAGCATTTTAAAGGAGAATGTTGGAGGATTTCATCAACGGATCTGAACGCAAACTCTGTCTGGGTTTAAGTGAAATCAATTTGTGAAATTAAAAGTTGAAAGAATATATGACAGGAAGAAGAGTACGACCCGGAAGCCATTCGCAGCCCCTGGAGTCGGGCTGTGTGGCCCCTGGACGCCGTTTAAAACAGCAAAGACAGCTGATGCAGATGGAGGCTATTTGTGTTTTTCTCAGCATGAGATTTTAAATAACAAATTTATATCTTATATTGAGAATTTTAAGTACCAAACAAGAGGTTTTCTTTTATTGGCTATGTTTTTTTTTTGCTCGCTTTCATTTTAATATCATTTTTAAAAAAAACATCGCAATAAAATTTAGTTTTGTATTTTTAATGGAAGTAAATAAAAATAAATTGTGACCCCTGAGTACTTTCAGCTTGATTTTTTTATTTCTTTTTTGCTTGCCCCCGGTGTGAAAAGTTTGGGCTGTCCTAAGAGATGCCTGAAATAAAATGTTTGAACGTTTGAATCCGGTAAAAACTTTTATCATTCGACCTTGTAGCTCAGGCTTCAAACTTCTGAAAACTAACCTGATTTCTCAAACGCTTCCTGAGAATTAAAACACACATTGTACAAGGCAGCAAAGCAGGAAGTACTACCTTTCTAACTACAAAATAAGAGTCTCAAACAGACGCAGCAGAGTTTCAAACTGAAATCGCCCTCCTGCAAATAATTATCGCTTTGACTAACATCTGACGGAAGCAGCTGAACAGAAATGTTTTCTTTAGTTGCCACAGCCACTCTTTGCTTTGACAAGAGATATCAACTCGTAATCTCCTATATGTGTGTGGTTTGTAGCTAGCTGGTGCTTTCTTTGCGTTTCGGGGTTCAGTGTGGGTCCGCACGTCTCTGTATGTTATGCTAACTTTCTCATTTCCGCTGGTTTCACTCTGAATGTTTTTTGTCGGTTTGAAAGTCCTGAAAAAGTCCAACCTCTGCTTCCTTTTCTGCTAACCCTGCAGTCAAAATACACTTGTTCAGGCTTCAAAGGGATCACAGAGGGGAGAGCGAGGGGGGAAACAGAGGAATAACCAGCAGTTTGGTTTGGAAAACCTTAAAAAAAAGCAGGCAGAATTTAGAAATGTCTTTAGAAAAAATTACAGAGGTTGTGCGAACGATGATTTATCCAGGAGATAATTAAAGTCTTTTCATTTCCGTTTTATTATTATTTTTTTTAATTGAATGTTTAAGAAGACTCCAAACCAAAACTAACCTGAGAAAAAACAAAAAGAGAGGAAGAAGTTGTGGATAGTTTGGCGTCGCAGTGCCGTGGCGGCCGCTGTCCCGGCCTGGGATGTGCGCTGAGAGGTTAATTAGGCATATCAGACACTAATCCCTCTCCGGGGTCATCTGCTGGGGTCAGCCTTAAAAAGGAGAGAGGTCACAGCGACATCCGCCTCCGTGTATTAATGACGGCGTCATGCCTGCGAGGGGGTCGACTTGTTTATATGTTTTAGTGTTTATTAAAAAAGAAAAGCACGGCCCTGAGCAGCTAGAGGTTTCCAGTTGGCAGCGTCTGTTTGCTCACTGCGGTTGGCAGATGGGACGATATTGATGATTAGCCACTGATCACTATTATTGATCTGAGACTACAGTGCAAAAGGGCTTTACTGTATTCAGCCGGTCAGGCACACAGACTGCAGGCTACTGTAGCCCGCAGGGAACAAAAGTGTTCTTCTTGTGTGCGGTGTGTGACTGCTCAGCAAGGACAGGGATTAACACAGAATACACACACACACACCCACACACACAAGCACACCCCCACACACCTGTCACAGCAAATTATGTACAACAGGAAAACACAATAATTAGGTTCATTCAGTAAAATAAATCTATCAAGCTTTAAAGATGCATTCAGTGATTCATTTATTCCACTACAGCTAAAATAAAAACAGACCTGGTTACTAAAGTATGGATTTCAACGACATGATATCCCAAAAATAAAGTTTTAAAAAAATACACAGAATATAAGATTTCCCTATTTTCTTTTGAGCAGATATGAGGGTCTGAAATTGATCTGATCAGAAAACCAGTGCTAACATTTTATGGACAAGAAACTTTTGACAGACTTTTGAAGCATTTCACTTGTAAGAGATTCAAACTTACTTGTTTGAGACGAAGGTTTGCTCTGACGAACGAAGTCTGCTGGGGACGGGGAGGCGAAAGGAAACGGTAGTGGTAACGGGGATCGTCAGGCGATTCTCAGGTGGTTGCTGCGGATACGCATTTACAATAAATAAATAAATAAATAAAAATATGGTGAAATTTTCACTGATGTGAAGAACAAGAGCTGACACTTTGAATGGTGTCCTAGCTGGGATTACTGGACCTCACTGAAAAAAATGGATGGAGCTCTAAGAAAAAAAAAAAGAGTTAGTTACATGTAATTGAGTTAAAGTTATTCATTTATTTACGTTTCTTTAACACGAATACATTTATTCGAAATTTAATTTGATTCCTTGCAATGTGTTAACAGATTTTTTTAAGTTAAAGTTTGTTTGAGATAAAAACAAACTTATGATCTTTAATGATCATATAAAGAGAATCTAGTTAGATTAGAAGATTACTACCATTCAAAACTAACTTGTAACATTCTTTTGATTTATCGTGTACTTACTTACATTCACGTGATTAATTCGTATCCTTCACTACGGTCTATCATCTGAAATTTGGTCATTTACTATCAGTGTCAAACGTCGCATCTGGTTACAGTGGAACCTGAGTATCAGTCACCTGCAGGCTGTAACTTGTGTGGCTACATGCTAACCCTTTTGAAACGCATTTTATTATATTTACTGGAATCAAGCAGGATTCTGTCACTGATATCAAACATGGACTCCCTGGAGGATTGTAAACATTTCTTCTGTCTGTTGAAACGCTGGCATCCTCCCCCCCGCCTCCGTTGCTTCTCCTCTCTTCCGTCTCTGAATGACATGTATCTGCTTGTCTATTTCTGTACCCACATGACAGCCGGGGGTTATTTGACGTCGCTATGCAACACCTTGACTTCTGCATTGTGTTACATCTGCGTTTGTGTTTTATCGCCTCGGCTCAGAAACGGAACGCAGTTTTATGGCCCTTGCTAATATTTTTGGTCTGTGCTGCTTCTGGCTTTTGTAAGGACCTGAAATTGATATGTTTCATGTCCAACTTTATAACGTCGGGATCATTTGTGAATGTTACGACCTGCGAGTTGCAAAGCCCCGGCCCTTTTACAGTCGCATTCGATAAATTAGAACCCGTTCAGACGAGGCTCATTTGTCAGGCTAAAAGTACATTTTGAAAATCCACATTTTTGCATTATAATTTTTTTTTTTTATTGGTCTTATGTAATATTCTAATTTCAAATGTCGTGTTTCGTTAACAGTAAGCAAAAAACACACAAAAAAAGTATAATATTTAAGAAAAAAATAAATCACCAGTCTGTGTTTATATACCTCTGTAATGTGTTTCATTTAGAGATAGAGTTTCTGAAATAAACAGACTATTTAATAATATTCTAATTTATAGAAAGGGGCTGCAGAAGAAGAAATCTTACCAAAAGATGGTAAAAATAAGTAACAATTCATATCTTTTAATGCTATATTATGTAAAAAAACAAAATCATATTTCCCTTGTCTGGAGGATATCAGTGATCCAGTGTCTCACGTCAGATATTAAGAGATCCACCAGTTGAAAGCGTGAGCTTTACCTGTCTCATCTCTTACTGCGTCCTCTAACTTGCGTTCGGTCTCCATGGAAACCGACTGTCGTACTGGTCGACGTCCTCCTCCTCATGGGGATCAACTCAGATCGGGATACAGCCTCGGCAGCAGATCCACGGCTTTGACATCTTGGTGAAAGGATGCTAGCTAACAGCATTAAACTACAGCCAGCTGGTCAGAGACGTCGCTATGGAGTCAGGCGAAAACAAAAGCACAGCAGTCTCGTATTTGCAGCTGTAAATGACATGCTTAAGTTTCCACAGGCGGGCTGCAACGTGGCGCCGTTGGTATACCCTGAGTTTGAATCAAGGCCACAGTCTTTCTGCTTGTGTTCTGCCTGGTTTATCTCTAAACATTTTGGGTTACCCATCAGGTAATTGGTCTCTATCAGTTTCTCTTAGATTTGTGTGGATATCTGATTGTCCTGTGATGACTGACTAATGGAGATACTCTTCCATCTGCAATTATTGAGGGAGTCCAAGCAGACGACAACCCACACTCGGCCAGCTTGACTTCCTCCTTTGTAGTCAGTCATCTGTTCTTTACATCCTTTTCTGTCGTAGCACCTAAAGCCACATAGAGGCAAATGTAGACAAATCTCTCCTTGAAGAGCTTCGTTCTTATGATGCAAAGATTGAAACAGACAAACATTTGGATGGAAGTTGCCATCTTTATTCGGTGAGGCGATCTAATCCAAATGGCCAATCATTTCTTCTTCCTGTTCCTGCTCTTTTGGGCAGAGATTCATCACCGACCTCAGAGTCTGTGATCATCTCCCGCTGGTTTTCTCAATAGATGGAGCTGGCTGCGATTGGCCGCGGCGCGGCCTGCGTGTGGTTGGCTGCGAGCCAGCGTGATTGACAGCTCTACCTGGGTGGCGCTTGGCAGCGACGGCTTTGTCACTATGGAAACAAACGCGGCGGGCCCCTTCAGCCAATCCCGACTGAGCGCGAGCCCCGGGGATTCTTGAAACACATGCTGAAGATTTCCTCGGCTCCAAAACACATATAAACACACACACGTACATATATATACACACACATACACACTCCGTCCTACGGCTTTGCTTTGTTGGACATGAGTGTATATGCGCATGAGGTTTATTTGTGCGCATGTGTCCTGGGCCGGCGTGAGCTGTCTCCCTCGTTGCGGTGTGGTCTTCTTTCGACACCGTCTCCGGGTCGCTGACGTAGCTGTCATGGGAGAGTGCTCTCTGGGCTTGCACGCACCCGCGCTCACATGTATGCACATGCACACACACATCGGGGGGCGCTGGGGCGGGAGGGACAGGGGTCAGCTTGTATTAAAAGAGCAAATAAACCAAGCGTTCACACCACTAACCCACCGCAGACAGCACAGGCAGACGGAAAACAAGAAGGCGACAGGAGGTGAACGTGGAAACGAGGGGTGGAGGTAGCTACACGGGAGAAGATCTTTAAATTCTTCAAACGATCCGTATTTAGATAATTTCTCACCCAGAAGACCTGGATATTAACCACATCCTCAAGGCGAGGGGCTTTTAGAAGATGACCCTATGGATAGGGGAGTGGTCCATTCTTAAGCGTTGTAGTCAAACGATATTGAAACGACTGATCCTATCATCAGGCGGGCCGCCATGTTTTTTGGCACCAACCTCTGATGTTCTGCTGCTCGTCCTTGATTCTGAGGGGTCTTTTTGTGTCTGCGGATTTCACGTTTGTGACACATAACTCCGTGCGTCTTGGTGTCCCGTTAAACTCTGACTTTACTGTAAAGAATGTACAATACAATCTGAGACTTCGACGCTGAAATCTCCGAGATTTTAATCTCGATCTTTTGGCTCCTTCCAGCTCCTTTCTCAGCCGTCTCAACCAGCACTTAATCTGTCACTTGGCTCCCTTCACTCCATCCGTCTCTCCCTCTCCTTTAATTTTTCCTCCTTTATCACATTCCTGCCTTCAACTCCTCATATTATTCCCCGTGTTTATTTAATTCTTTGTCCCTGGCCCGGTCTGTTTATGTCTCCTTGTCCCTCTCCCTCTCCGGTCGTCATAAATCGCTCTCTTGTTGCCTGTTGAAGTGTGAGGAATGGCAGATCCGATGGTTTCTCACAGCTGCTGCAGGCGTTCCCAGGTTCACTTCGCCACACACCGCCTCCTGTGCTCCGGCCTCTCGGACCTGAAGGCAAGTGAAGGCAAAATATACAAGACATGAATAGGATCTTAAATATTTGCCCAGCTTTGATGTGCGCTTCATTTGTCTTGCCAAATAGTACAACAAGACAAATCTGAGTGTAGAATGAGATAAGTCGGACATTTTGGCCAATGGGATTGATGAATTCCATGTAAATTGTCTTATTTGTGTCATCACTAAAACACGTGCAATTTGTGTGAATGTCAACTTATGGAGATGACAACAGGACGCCAGAGCAAAGACTGGAAACTTGTGAAAAGAATAAAGTGTGTAAATGTACGCAGTTCTGCATGAAAGCACTTATGTCCATTGAACTTTTTCATACATACATTCTGTCAAATTGATACTGCAAATGATGTAGTTTGCATTCCAGGCCTGCAGGAGGCAGTGAAACTTTGTAAAGTGTCTTCTGCAGAAGCGTGTTTTCGTAACCCTTCCCTTGTATAGAGGTAAACACAAAAGGGAATTCTTGCGTCTTAAAGAAAGTTTGACTCTGCAGCTTTTTGTCCAAACTTTGCGGGTTTTTTTTGTCCGGCCACCGTTGTCGTGTAAACAAGACCTCCATTTTTGGGCATGATCCAACAAGTTCAACATCGGTCTGATCTGAACAGACCGCTTTCAGCGGAGGCTTTGTTTTTGCCACTCTTTATTAAGGAAAATTTTGTGGAAAGCATAACTAATGGTTGTCTTTGTTACTAGTTGTAGCTAGTTTTGCTTTTCCCGTTCCCAGATCGTGAACTAAACTGTTTTGTGACCTAACCATGCTTTATCTCAACCCCCTTTTTTTATGAGAAAAAGGGGGCTGAATGCAAATGCACATTGCCTATGTCAGATTTTATTTATGCAAAGTTTTGTTTATCCTCTCCTGTACATTAATCCGTCACATTGTGTTCATCTATGATATAATAAAATCCATAGAATTTTGCTGCAGTAACGCGGCGAAACTGGAAGCTGTTCAGTCAATTTAAAGAAACAAAATCCAATAGTGTCTACGTCCTTTAGTTGAATAGGACACATTTCCGATTATTTTCAGGCTGCAAAAACAGATTCCTTTTATTGTATTTAAATGATATCCCAGCATAGAGTTATGTAACTCCGTAATGCCGTGTAAAGCATATCGCCAACTAATTGCGTGCAGCGTTTCTCTTCCATCACCAAACTGTAAAAACACTGTAAGCAGTTCAACATGGACATTGTCAGTGTGAGTCTCTGCATGGCCCCTCCAGGTTGGGCCTCAGAGTGACTGACTGCTCTGTGGCTGCATGGAGGCCCTGTGTGTCCTGTGTCAGCACAGCACAGCATAGCAGCCCACTGCCAAATATCCCCTCACCATTCCCCACCTCTCAGCAGTTCTCTCTCTCTCTCACACACACACACACACACCCCAGCTCGTTCCAGGACGATCTCACGTCCATCACGTGACCTCCTTCTTCTCTCTGGTGATAGACTTTGAGCAAATTTACATTTCTTCTATGAATAATAATAATACTAACAAGAGGAAGGAATCTACAAAGCAATAAATGTTTGCCTGCCAGTTCACCAGTTATCACGCCGTCATCCAGACATAGATCAGATCATTATTATCACCGACTGGGATAAACAAATTGCGACCTCTGTCTTTCTCACCTCATTCTTCTTATCCACTCCCTCCCTTCCTCCATACCTCCCTCCTGCTCCTCCTTCCCTCCTTGCCCTCGTTGACGGAATAGTGATCATGTTTGGCGTTTCATCGGCTCTTTGCGCTCGTCTCCTCTATTAAGATTGATGGGCCGCTCGACTATAAATGTAGCGGTGAGTCTCCGACGGGGCTGCGTCCACGCGCACTCACGCATACGTCCCAGTTAGCAACAGGATGCCAGAGCGGAGCGCGTGAGAGTATCGCTTTCTCTTTTTATGCGTTTGTGTCTATCTAAATTGCCTTCATTGACAGCAACGTGGAACCGAAGACAAATTCCACGTGATTTTTCTGTCTGTAAGTTACAATTTTATTTGTGAAGCTCGTTGTTAAACGTAAAACATTTAGACTGTAGCTGTGTTTCTATTGGCCATAAAATTGTGCAAATTGGATTTACGAAAATAAATGTGCTTAATGGAAACAAACTTTCTATTAAAAAAGTTTTTGTGCTGGGATGAAGCGATTTTATCGAAATGAGTGTAGTTAGCAAACTTCAATGGAAAGATGCTTTTTTCGCATCGTGCAAGTCATGTGATCAACAATGTTGTTACCACTGGCGGAAAATACGAAGACGACACAGGAAGTGGTAGGAAGATGACGGCGAGACATGTTTCTGCGATTTTAATTGGGTTTCATAATTAATGGAAATGTTGAACTACCAATATGCTTTGCTTCTCCAGACTTTAATCGTCCCACCCCCACCAGATGAATAACCCCAAGCAAGTATCAATAGCAGAAAAAGCTGTTTGGCACTGGGTGCCCCCGCAAATGCATTCTCCTTACAAATGTGGAAACATTTAGCGGGAAAATTAACAGGCTTCCCAACTGTTTAAGCTTTAATACCAAGTAGCAATGTTGCAATGAGGAAAGAAAAATACTAAAAACAGATTTATTTACTTCTTGTGGTCATCCAGTATTGTACAATCCAGTCCAATAATAAAGTCACAGCAGCTGATATGTCTTTGTGTAGCTTAAAGTGGGGTCTGCGCTTTGCGACATGCAATTTTCTTTTACTCTGTGCACCTTGAAAAGATTCCTTGACTCCGGGGTCTCGTCGGAGTTCTTGCATCATTTCTTTTTGCGGTGTCCGACATAATCTTTTAGGGATGTACTCATGAGGTTTAGCTTTCTCTCTTTAACAAGTGCACAGGTCAGGTGGTAATTTGAGTTTACTCAGCCCTTAAATCTGTCCTCTAAGGCAGCTGTGAATAACTGTCCTGCGTTAGGTTATGTGTTGAGCAGACGCTCCGGGAGGAACAGAGCAACAGATCCCTCGGCCAAAGAGCTGACAGACTCTAATGTTTACTAGACATTACAGGGCTTCTTCTTTCTTTTTGGCTCGACCCAAAGTCTGTCTGGCTGTCCCACAGAAACACCGAGCGACATAAACTGTAGAGATTCCCCGTCCCGTCCCGTGCATGAGCGTTTTCTTTGTCGTTCCATCGCTGCAGAATCGGGAAGAAAGTCCTAGAAAGTACCCGCGTCTTTGTTGTCGACTCAGAAAGATTGCAGGGGAAACACGGTGTCATAATTATTTCTCTAGTGGAACCTCACCGGACCAAGTGCATAGGGTGTCTAATAGGGGAATCTGAGATTAATGGCACGAAGAGACAGTGATAAATCAGCTCAGTCGGGACAGATTTGATGACAAAAATTTAAAAGCTGCAACGGACACCCCCGAGCGTCAGATTCTTGCAACTGTCATCAAATACCCGGTAGACCATTAACGGGTCACGCAGACGCAGCTGAGCTGAGCCTGCAGCAACATTAGCACACTCCCTGCCCTCAACCAGCCGAATTGGAGCACAGGTGCACTTCTTAAGGCAGAAAAGCCCCTTTTCCACTCGTCCACTCATTTCCTGTTGATAAATCTTTGGCTCGTTAACCATTCTACAGCAAAACCAATGTCAAGCTTCAAATCTAAATCTTGTCACTGAAGTCAAGCCCGCTCGGGTGTCGGCACACCAAACGTCTTTGTGGAAATGGTTTTCTGACTCACGTTTGCTGCTCTCCAGCTACAAACAGGACGCCGTCCTTTACGCCAAACCGTAGCTTTTACTCCAGGGAACTTCTCCGTCACAGTCCAGCATGAGCTCATATGTGGACCACCACTTCATATGCTTGATCACGTCCAGCGAGCCACAACTCCATTCTGGGCGTCAAAGACACGGGCCCCGTCGCCTGCCTACATGCTAATGCGCGCTTCGGTCACAGCATTCTCAAACCACAGACCTGGCCTCTGTGCAAATAATAACTTCGGTGTTGAGTGCACAGGGCAGCAGATTCTAGTTGTTCTAGTCGTGTCTTGCTGAGCTTGCAGAACTTTGCATTACAGAATTCATCTATACTGATGTCGTCTTTCTCTCATCTTTCTCTCATTTTATATTTATGTTCCGTTTGTTAAGAGGTATTTTTGGTAAGAAGCATTTTCCTTCTGGTTTTCAGCGCAACACAAATACAAATTTGACGAGCAAACAAAAGGAACACAAAGCTAAGGTTTTATGCTGGGTTGGGAAATTTTTTATCCCCACCATATGTGGAAAACGATGTGACAAAAAAAACCTACTTTAAATCTCCTTTCATACCTAAGATGTATGAAAGGATTGGGATTTTATTTTATTTAACTTTTTTTTTTTAGCATCCAACAAAACAACATCATTGTATATTGGTTTCAAAAGTACCGTAATTTCCGGACTATAAGCCACGGCTTTTGTCTCACGCTTTCAACCCTGCGGCTTATACAACGATGCGGCTTATTTATCCTCTTTTTTTCTTCTTTTTTTTTTTTTCTAACGGCCGCCAGGGGCGCTCGAGCAGAAAAGGTGGAAAAGTGAGACAGGTGGAATATATGTGTAGAGGAAGACGCAAGTTTAATGTAACTTAACACGTCTCAGTGCGCAGGAGGAAGATGAAGACGGCTCTCAGTGACTTTTAC
>CAEFZY010055065.1:0-17984 GCA_903066815.1 Brachyrhaphis roseni | reverse complement strand
GTACATGGTGAAAAAAATTTAACAAATGACCACAGCATCTTCAAAACATGAAAAATTGTGGTAGCAGCATCAGACTGGGGATTTCTTTTGTCAGATGAAACATCTGAGTTGATGGGAAATCCTGGAAGAAAACCTGTAAGAGGAGTTTCATCTTCCAGGGCAACAAACCTTAAACATCCAGATAAAGATCTAATAATAATAATAATATTGTTTTTTTATATAGCGCTTTTTTGACCACCCAAAGCGCTTTACACACATTTATACACCGATACGCAGACCGGTAGGCAATTTGGGGTTAAGCGCCTTGCCCAGAGGCACATTGACATGTGACAGGAGGAAGCTGGAATCGAACCTACTACTTTCTGATTGCAAGACGACTACTCTTACCACTCCGCCACAGTCGCCAATCTGGCTGAAAGATACATGGCAGGACTTTAAAGTTGATCCTCACAGTTGCACACCTTCCAATTTGAGCAAGTTTGCTTATTTAGACAAGAAGGTGCAAAAAATGTAGTCATCTGATGTGGAAAGGTGGTAGAAACTTACCCCAACTATAACAGTCAAGGTTCAGGTCGTTTCTCATAAACACAGGTTGTATCAAAATATCCAAAAGTCAGGGGAGTACGGATATTTTTACAAACACAGTAGCATTTTAATCATGCTGCTGTAGATAAATCCTAATGACTGAGCAGAGAAGAGGACGAGAGACTGGAAGCAGTGAATTATATCCTGTGGTTTGTGCTTTAGTTCGGCATTTGTCAATAAGCAAAACAACAACTTTCACTTTATCTTGGAGAATCAGCTGTTAATTTTATCTTAAAGGCGTAATTTTGAAAGGCTCCTTGATTAATGTCTATTCATATCCATCAAGCAAAACAAAAACTAGACACACTTCAAAGTAAACAGCTTCATTAAGTCAATTAAGAGTAATTTTGTAGAGCATAAGTGTATGCTAACAAATAAGCAAGATGTCATGTTGAGAACAAACAAATAAATGAATACAAGTAGTTATTTCCAAAACAATGTTTTGTTTAAATGTCTCTTCATTCACAACACATCAGAAGAGAATCTCGAGCTAAAATGAGTTTGCAAAGTGTGTTAAGATGGCCGTTTTCTGCAGAAAAACTCACCTGTTCAAGGGCGAATATGTGCTGGTTGAAATAAAACTGGATCTGCTCATTTGCAATGTTGATGCACAATTGTTCAAACGAGTTCTTCTTGAAGTTTTCGAATCCAAAGATGTCCAGGATTCCCACATTCATCCAGCTCTCTGCGGCACTTCAAAGGAGAAAAGGGGGACAAACAAACTTACTCTTCTGTGTTGGAGGAAGCAGCAAATCCCCCAGCAGCCGTAATAATTGATAAAACTTTAATGATAATCCAAGTTCAACCCATATACAGAGTCGGATCTGGAAGAAATCACAAATATCGGGTATTATAAAAGCTCTATGACTGGTTTTGTTTCAGTCTCACACCTCAGAGTATTTTCAGTGTCTGCACAAACAAAACAATTTTACAGCACAGTCGAAGAATTAACATGTTTTTATATGATATTTTTACATTATATTCATGCTCCTGCTTCTTAGTCAGTCATTCCCCACATGAAGTAAAGGTCACCTTAAAAGCCTGCTCTGCCCAGCTATTAAAGGCAATAAGGAATCAGAAAAGATGAGCTGAATTTAGACAGGAACTCCGGCTTCTCCTCATTTCTGCGAGACGACTCTTTGACACTCAATGCTCATATTTATAAAGGAATTCTTTTGGATCAATGAAAAGCCTCTTTGGAGTCTCTCTGAAGTCTTTTTAATCATCTGAACATTATTTTCTCCGCACGCAACTCTGTATCAAAAATTTATTAAAACTTCTTTTATTTTTTTTGCTCTTCTTTTGCTTGTCTTGTGCGTGCCCATTGATATTCTCCTCTGCATCTTTGCATCCTCCTCTGCAGATGTCCACAGAGGTCATCAGGGCTTTGCAGGGGTTCTGCGTCAGCATCCGAGACGATCAACAAAGGAAGCATTGACATCTTCACAGATCTCTCACCAGATCTTCATGTCGGGCTGCAGCAACGAGTTGATGCGGTTGACGATCCAGCTGAAGAGGCGTCCGTACAACGCCTTGGACATGGCGTCTCGGACGTCGGCGGCTTTGTCCACGGTGTTTGTGCGGATGATGGTCTCGCCTCTCGTGACCACGCACTGAGAGGTCAGCGCTTCCTGGAGCTCCTCGGAGCCGATGCTGAGCAGAGACGCAGCTGAAAACAAGGGGAATTTGAACAATCATTTTCACAATCTAAGGTTTGTCTTTTAAATAAAACACATACTGCCATTCAGAAAGGCACTGGTAAATATAAAAGAGCTTTCAATTAATCCATGCATGTGTCAATATATAATGAAATTTGTATTCACACAAGCATGTAAATAATTTTCAGCACAGGTTGAGGGGCTCCATCTGTGGGAAGTGTGTGCAATGGAAGACTGTACAGTAGTTGGTTCTGTATGTTTAGAGGGACAGCAATGAATCCAAATGTGGGAAGCCACTTGTGCGCTGCCTATCCGCCTATAAACACACTATGATGATAGTTTTTTATAAAGTTCTATTGGCTTTGATTTCTCCAGGAAGGTTGAGAAGATCTGCAATGGGTTTGTTTGTAAAAAGTCCTCTTTTATTCAGATAAGACTGTGTCAAATGGGTTTTTACTAAAACAACGTCACACACGCACTTTTTAAAAAGGCCAGGTGCCGGGAATCGAACTGCGGACAACTGCAGCCTCTACTTATGGTGCGCCAGCTCTACCACTGAGCTACAGAATGTGGAGTCTCTCAGATAAATAATTTTTATAGGTGACAGAAACCCAATTAAACACTTCAACCCTCGGTTTACATTGTTTTGTTTTCTTTGGTTAGAGGCCCATCTAAACGGGTCTAAAGCTTTGTGGTCCTGCCTGCCTCTTTCAGCTCTCCACAGTATACTGTATAATACACATATAATAATATAAAATAATGTAACATATCATATTGTATAAACATAATCTGATCTAACATAATATAAGATAAAGTAAAAGCACTAATATTTACACTAGTAATTTTGTAA
The DNA here is from genome assembly GCA_903066815.1 of Brachyrhaphis roseni. Lineage (NCBI taxonomy): Eukaryota > Metazoa > Chordata > Actinopteri > Cyprinodontiformes > Poeciliidae > Brachyrhaphis > Brachyrhaphis roseni. Next base: position 14,891 of record CAEFZY010055065.1, on the reverse strand, counting down.
GGTTTTTGCTAAACTGTTGTTTTTTGTTTTCTGTTTTAATTTTTCTTTTCTTTTGTCACAGTGATGTTTTTTTGTACTTTTGTCCTGAAGGAGAAACATGTTTTGTTAATTATTTTGTTTATATAGAAAGAGAAGAGATACTAAAGACTAAACAGCTCTTCTGTCTTCTACAGAACATGGAAAATCAATATAGTGAGAGATATTTTGTGTTCTGTCATCTCTTTATTAGATCAGATAGCTGTTTGTTTTATTTCCTGCCGTTTAGATCAAGAAACGCTTTTTTTCTGTTATTCTTAAATTACTTTGTATTAAAGCCCAAAAGTAGATCCATTTTATAGTTCTCAGTTAAGACTAATCAGTTTTGTAAATTTTATGTAGAAGGAGCAAAGAAACAAATAATCACAACAGTAGCATCCATAATTTTGATGGAGTCTATGTTTGTGAAGTGTTTCAACTTTCAACTGTGTTGTTATTCTGTTTTCTACAACATAGTTGAATTTTTTCGCTTTTTGTGGTACGTGTTGCTCCAATGAGCCATCACACATTTTAGAAAGAAAGTGCCTGACTAAACAATCATTTATCTAAACAAGTTTCAAATAGTTTCGTTGAAAACAGGCGATCACTGTTACAGACAGAGAGCCGAGCTGCTGCGTCTCACCGTTCGCTAAGGCCTCTGAATTAGGCACGTCACTCTTATCTGTGTGGTGACGAGACGTGATGGCAGTAAACTCAATATTGCCGGTGTTCAGGATGCCTGACAGAATCCTGTAGACAGAGTTCACCTCCTGTGAAAAGAAAAGCACAAAAGAAAGCCCAATTGTGGCACTTAAAGAAAATACAAGTTTAAGTATTTAAGTTAAACTTCTTCAAAGTACTTCTTCAGTGAAGCCGATATTTCTGAAACACTCCTGAATTGCATCAAACTGCTCCTTGTACTGTTTTCTCGACACAATGTCTTGCATTACTTTGCTCTGCTGACTGTCAATGTACCTGCAAAGAAAGAGATTGTGAGAGGAGATGTCAAGTTTCAATACAAGGAAAGGTACGCATGTCAGCGTTTGATGATGTTATCAAAAAGAGAAACAATACAATGCAAAAATAAAAACAAATCTAAAAACGGGTGTCAAGACTTCACAGGTTTCTTCTCTTTTTGTTTTTTTTTCNTGGCAAACATGCAAATTTTATATGTTAGTATTTTATTTGGAACATTAGCTAGACTTTCACTACCTGCATTGCTAACATTTCATGTACACTTTTAATAGTGGAAGTGCTAAAGATAATAGTAAAAGAAAGAAAAAAGTTTACAAAATGTGTATTATTCATGACTGATATTATCATTACCATATTTAGCAATAGCAATATGCATTTTCCTAATATTATGCAGCCTTCATCAGTATTTAAATGGCACATTTAATAAGGAAAATAGTTAGCAACTCAACTTGGTCCAAGTTGAGTGAAAGGCCCATTCTTTATGATCTAAAATATTTTGGTGTGACAAAAGAGAAAAAAACTGAAAAATATCAAAGGGGGTTAGCACCTAATGTTTTACAGAATTTTGTTTTAAAGCCAGGTTTGGAAGAAAGTTCACACACTTGTGATTTTATTTTTAAGAAACATGTCAGGGCCAGGCATAAATTCAGCGTATCAGCACATAAAACTGCAGCACAAACCGGGGAGGTGTCCTGTCTGGCAGCCTGTAAGTCTTCAGCTTGGACTGGTGGTAAAGCCCGGCGTACATGTAGTAAAATATATGAAAGTTCTTCTCGCCGCTGAATAAAGAACAAACATTTGTTCGAAGCATAACACAAATTTAAATATGCAGCAAATTAAAGATGTCACTCACGCTGCTTGCTTGATAACCCGCGATTTCTCCAGCAGATATTCAGATATCTTTGCCCCGATGACGGCTCCGGTTGGTGTGAACTTCATCTCCAGGTATTTACCAAACCTGCTGGAGTTATCATTGATAGCTGTGCAGGCGTTTCCGAAGGCTTCGACCAGAGGGTTGACCTGCAGGATCTTCTCCCGCAGAGTCCGGTTGTTTGCCTAAGTGAAGCATCAAGCGCACGTGGTGCATTCTCAGTTTTACATGAACGAATAACAGATTGCTTGGTAAACACTGTTCAATGAGAAATATTGATAATGTGAGAAAATACCTTTCCTAAGTAGGTAAGATGTTGAACAATCAAATGAGCACTTTCCGTCTTCCCTGCTCCACTTTCACCACTAATGATGATGCACTAAAAGAACAGTAAAAACACATTTTCAACCAATATACAACTTAGACATTTTTATGGTTTAACAGATAACTATCAAGACTAAAGTCCACACCACCAACGTAGGCCAGCTGCTTTTAAATATGTTGTAGAAAATCATCAAAGTTTAAACTTTACAAGAGGATACAAAAGAAGGGGAAAAAAACTACACAACGGGGATGATAAAAGTTTGGTTGGAGAAAAAAAAATAGCTTTTTGTTATTGTCTAGAGAGACATATTTATCTAAAAATCCAGATGAACTTCATAATATGTAATTATTTATTTGCATTTCATGCAGCAGGGTTGTCAGTCTGCAAATCTTAATCCTGTGGAAAATCTAAGGAGGGAGTTGAAGCTTTGAGCTGTTTCTGTGCGAAGGAGAGCAATGGGGTAACTTTCCTGCATCTTTGATTGATATTCTGTCCCTACAGACTGAAATAGCATACTGAAAAAAGAACATGTATAGTTTGAAATGATCATTTCAGTCTGACAGGATGAACTTAAAAATTTATATCAATATGTAATATTATTCCAGAGGACCTGGTCTTTGCAGAAAGTCACCATTCCTTGGTACGCTGCATCTGCTGTGGCAAAGATGTGCGGAGGGTTGTCACCTCTCTTTACGCCATGATACAGCTTAGAAAACTAAGGAAGAAAAAAGAGTTTATTAGAAGGTGCAGATCATATACATACAATTTTCAGAAAGTCTGCATATATGTACAAAAACCAATGTTGTGGTTTTCATCCCAGTTTGGGCCAAACATGACAGATCAACTTCCCTGATAGTAGGGCAGATTGTAGAAAATAGTTTCAAATTACTTGTCAAATTGTGTTTCCATCGTCTCCATAGCACAATATTTTTGAGATTGTTAAATGTGTTGATCCTGATTTATTTATCTTTATCAATTTTTTTTTTTTTGTGAGAGCAGCTCACTTCAAGTTTGTTATGGGCAATAAGAGTTTCAGCCTCAAAACAAAACAAAAAAATAAAGTCTGTTCCGAATGAATGGTATTTAAAAACTGTGTAAATGTGTTGCTTTTCAGTCAACTTTTTTGGTAACACTTTATTTGACGGGTTGTGAGAAAGGCTGTCATGACACCGTCATAAACATGACACCTGTCATAAACATGAGTAAGTCTTCATGAATATTTATGACTGTTGTCATAAAGTGTCATTCGGTAAATCATGTCTAAGTGGGGAACTATGAACATGTATTAATAAGTCAAACCATTCTGAACTAAAGTAAGATCAAGTGTTTGTTAAGAATGAACTGGAATATCACTATAAGCAACACACGATAAGTTATAAACGTCTGATCAGAGAGAGACACCTCCTTTTCCAATCTTGAAAAGTCAGGTACAAAACATCCAAAACGCTAAATTCACAAAATGGTGAAAATGTGAAATGATCAGCTCATAGTATTGTTTTGGTTTTTTACCTGTTTGATTCAAACGTTTAGCACTGGGAACATGTGAAAATGCTTTTCCACCAACCTGAGGAGAATAGATGCTGAGATTCTGAAAAGGATTGAGAGCGATGAGGATGTCGCCAACATAAGTGTAGACATGAAGCTCATCGTACCGCTTCTGGAGATGACTGATTATTATCTCCTTTAAAAAGAAAAAGAATAGTCAAGCAATATTAGAAATAAAAATGATCAGGATTGATTAATCCCAGTTTAATGCTACTTTACCTCATCTAGAAATTCCAGGTTTACCAGATCATCATCAGGGCAGCTTTCAATTATCAGGGTTTTACGAGTATTAATCCGCTTGTGCCTGTTTGAAATAAAGGACATAATATATGTCACAGGCTGCAACAGGACACCAAAAGTAGTTTGATGGCTGAATTTGAGCCCCAGTCCCATTGAAGGGCTGAGTAAAGCTCCATAAAGCTCCCCCAGGGGACTCATCTCCCAGTAAAACCAGCTGTGATTGTTCTTCATCTGTGTTTTGACCTATTACTCTCCAACAAGTCCCACGAGGCCAGAGGTCAACATGCAGCCAGCTGGCTCCATAAAAACCTCCAGGGACACCAGTGAATGTGAGAAAGAGTGAAACAGAGGTGTGACTCAGATTCCTCTCGGAGTGCAGGAATACAAAGGAACTGCAATCTAATAACAATCAACCTTTTCCATTAAATTCATAAGATAGAGGTGTTTTATGATGTCAACAGATTCCCGGAGAGAAACAAGGAAACCAACAATGAATCCATCACACTGATGAATCTGTGCAGCTGCAGCCTCACATGATTTATTTTCACACAGTAGATCATTTGTTGCTGGATAACAAGCCAATAAGCCGAAGTGTTGTGGGGAAGAAGCTGTCTCATGATTTCACGTTCATAACTTTCTGTTTCTGCCCCAATCAGACGCACAGAGCTGCTCACAGAGTTACACTGTTCTTAAAAACAAGTCATAACCTAAATATGGACTTCTTTCATTCATTTTTAAAGCTCTATTTGCAAGTCTTTATGTGACTCTGTTGCCTTTTATGGTTTCACGGTAAAAAATAAAATAAAATCATGACATTGTTAAAAAAAAAAATAAAATTATAAAATGAAAATGAAGAATTTAATTTGATTCATTTAATTAAGAAACAAAAGCCACCTGCAGTGAGCCATAATAACAAGACAGAAAAAAAAAAATGAATAAACTTGTGAAAAAAGAAACTGTACCAAAGGGAAACAAACGACTGGCCTTTGTTAAAAGATGTTATAATCAAAGTAACATGAAAAATGGGACACGTATGGCACAGGTTATTTCAAACATAGACATTGAAAGTTGTAAATTCACTAAATAATTGAAATCCAAATAGTTAGAAAAAGCAAATGAAATCCTGTCTGTCTGTATTCAGTCTGTAATCAGTTACTGTTTCATTAAAATATTTCCAGTTTGTTCATCAAAGAGAAACAAACAGAAGGCATATGTATATGCTTTTGTCCTACATGCAGAATCATTTGGCATAACACTAATGCAGGCCAAGTTATAATTTTATAACTACTTTTCTGTATTTACTCAGGTTTCTTTGTCTGATATTACATCATTTTAATAATCTTAAACAAGTGTATAAGATTAAAAACGAAGCCAAAACAGAGAAAACCTGAAACTTTTTCACAGCACAGCAGTAGATTGTGAGTTATGAAATTAAATTCTGAAGGAACACATAAAAATCACAACATATCCTATGATATTCAATTCACCAGCCAGATCTATATTCTATTACAATAAATAATCAATCATAAGAGTGAAGATATTCTAGCTCCAGGTTAGTAAATGTTTCCTCCTCTGCCTTCGTCTTGATTTTTCAGTCTCAATGCAGCAGGAAAAGCAGCATTGGGGAAATACTCTTGGCATGTGCTCCCTAAGAAGTGACTCCTTGTCCTCGTGTCCCGTTGGAGGAGGACTTGAGACCTCCAGTGTCTGACTCTCTCCCGCTTTGAAGTAAACCACACTATTCCACCTACGGCAGCTACTTTTAAGTTCCCTATGTCTTTCTTATTCTTATCTGCTTCATTGTTCGACGATCAGTGGCATGGGAGACTAAACCGGGCGAGCCCAGTTCTCACCCTACAAGCTCCTAATCCCATTATCCACTTTCACTGTGGACAGGAATTCGGGATCAGGCTCAGGCACCAACTCTGCATGCTCTCGGGAGTAAACAGAGCTGGCAAGGCATCAGGACTCTCAGTCAAGGGCAGCTTCAGCAAACTCTTTTATAATGAAGATTAAGCACTGCCAGAGTCAGTTTTCCTCCAGTAAAATGGTGACAGTTTTCATTGTCATTTACTGCCCTGTGAATCTCCGAGTGAAGCTTTAACCTCATGAAATCTCTTCCATTCATATGTGGATTCTGCAGGCCAGCGAACCAATAACTAGCTCACTAGCTATTGTTGCAAAATCCTACATGGTTTAAAGCTAATATTTATTCCTCCAATCAGAGGCTTAATTGAGTGGACAAGACAAAATAGTTGAACATAGATTTAACCGAATTGGCTTTATTAATTTCAAATAAGTCATCACAATCACTCTTTCTGAATTAGTCACACTCTCTGAGCTTATCTTTAATCACAAACTGTAATATCCATTGCTGTGTCTCATCTCCATGCGCCTGAACATGATGAGAGGTTGCCCCCTACTGGTCAGACTTGATAACAGCACTCAGTTGATCCCCCTGTATCTGAAACCGAGAACTCAACACCCAACAGAGGCAGTGTAGATTTTTCACCATTTCTTCTGCACAGACACTTTAGGAAATTGTTGTTTTTAAAGACTTACCTGGTTCTGGTTCTACACCCAACTTCTTGTTGCTCTCTGATAAGATCTGCTAACTGCTGGCTGAGAGCTACATCCTTGCCATGGACCTGCTTGATGAAGGGATGCTCCAGCAGGTGGGTCACAGATGGACGGGCCTCAAAGTCCTTTATCAAACACCTTAGAAACAGAAAAAACACACACAGTTATTAGGAAACTAAGGAATTATTTAGATGTTTATAGATCTTTAGCAGAATCACCTGAACATTGTTGAAACTCAAAGAAGTCTGAAACAAGTCTGAGTTTTCCTAAGATCAGCAGACTGATTGGACAAACTGTTTGCCAGGGAGACACAGAGCTTTTTAATATCTGCCTTTGCCCACACCTTTCTCAGATTGTTGCAGACACAAGTTCTCCCCTTAAAGTCGCTGAAAACCACATGATTTTTTTGATTTAGTGACATGAAGGAAAATCAGACTTGGTTCAGTTGCATCCAAAAAAAGCGCAAATTTGATCATATTTCAAAGTCACAAAACCAGACAATCTTAAAGGTATGGAAGAAATAGACAACATTAAAGAAAATTACCTGTTTTCTGTCATAGAGAAAACAAATAAATTATGATTTTTACCTCTAATGTGTCTTCTGACACTACAAAACATATGCTGATATGCAGGGATTGCTTTAAGATCAACTCAACAACAGCTCTCTCTGAGTGGTTCCCCTGAATGTTCATGATACTTAACATTCATTGTGGTGAGCAAATCCTTCTGCAGCCTTGCACACAATAAATCACAGAGCCACTGCTCAGACAAAGTCCATTCTTCTGAAAAAAACCTCCTTACTATGTAGATTATTACAATTATTAAGAATTAAGACATGCTGATTAGTTGAGGATCTCTAAAGGTGGTCTTTAAGACAAGAAAGGATTTAAAGGGATGGTATTGTATGTTTTACAGACACATTGTGCCATTTATAGCACAATCTAGTAACTGTTAAACTCGACTGTTATAAAAACGCTATATGTATCAAACATGACATAAAAGAAATTTGACTTTGCTGTTTGACGCCTTAAAAACGGCCTGTCTCTTTAAGAAGCTCCTGCTCTTCCTGACACTCCACCGCCAGCATGTCGTCACAACAATGCCTTTCCAATAGATCATTTCTAACCACTAATAAGATCACTGGACTGTGAAATAGTTTGTATGACGAGCTCATCAGATGCACACTTCCACCAGGTGTTTTTCTAATTACTGCTAATACTAGTGGATCTGAGTGCAGAAGGCACGGAGGAGGCAGAAACTCGGCAAGGGACTCCAAGAAGGAGCTTTGTGAGAGCAATTGTTTAGGCACCCCTAAACACTATCTCCCATAGTTACCATGGGAGATTCAAGGATTCCTCAGATATGCGTGAAGGAATCAAAGCAATAAGAATAAGATTATATCATGATGTAAAGCTCAAAAATTACATTTTACATAATACCCCCCTTTAAGAAAACACCACTGGATTGTGCTCAGTTGTTAAGCTAAAGCCAAAGATAGGAAGAAAACTCACCAGTCAAGTTGCTTTCAGCTAATCGCAGCAGAAATTCTGTTTCTTTTATCAGTTTGTTCAGCTCTGAAAGCTAATTCCATGAATTCATTAGTGTCAGGGCATTAAGCAGAGGTTGCTGCTATTAGCCAGGCTGTGCTGCCAGGATGCTGAGCGGAAGGCCACTTTGTCAACCAAGTCAGCTCTTTGGCTGCCCAAGTGGAGACATCGGTGATGGATTTATTATCCAGAATCCCTCCTCTCATTTCCCAAGCTGCCCCCTGAACACACTTTCTCACTCCCCCCCCCCCCCTCCCCCCACTCATTCACACACACATGCATGCAGGCCTACAAAGGTTGCAAAGGCTTCACAAGCAGCCTGCAAAGACTGATAACATTGTCCAGCCTCTCTGCATTCATCTTTAGTAGGCTTTGTCTAAGGAGATTAATGTTGAAACCATTATACAAATTACAAACCTGCAAATAAAAAGTATCAATTAAGCCCACTGTAACTGCACAGCAAAAATGTAAAAATCAAGTGGTTACTAATTTATGCATGAAGGAGAAATGTGACTAAGATCAACCATTAACTGATTGATGAAAAAAGCAAACAAGTCCTCAAGAGTCATGGTTAGCTCTTTGTTACATACAAACATACTGTTAGGCAAAAATCTCGCCTATACAAAGTCAGCAAATTGAATTTTATTTTCTCATTACGGCTCAGGCGAACAGTGCTCTCCGAGTCTCATATTAAGGTTGTATATTCCAGGCAATCACTATGAGTCAAGTCTGACATTATTAGCTTTGCACAGCGGAGCAAATGATAAGCTATCTGGGCCTCAGATTGAACAGATAACTCAGGTAAATCTCTTTGTTCCTCTACGGCAGATTTACACCGATGAAAGTCAACAAAAGAGAAGAAAAGAAAAGAAGAGAGGGCTGGTATAATCTGATGATAAAATACCAGATTCAGGTCCTTCTCTGTTTGCGTATGCATTCCTGCTAGATCTTACATAATAGTACTCATTAATATTTTTAGTGAAATTGTTTCATGTTTAACTTTTTAGTACAGAAAAACAAGGATAAGCAAACTGTAACAATTTATTTTAGCATCATGATTCATTTTAGCTCAACTCTAGTGGTAATAATGAGAGTAAAATAATATTAATTTTGTATAATACTGAAGGTGTTTATTTTTTCTTCCTTCAGTAACAGCTTCCTCACTGTAGTGCGCTGAATTTGTAGCATCTTGTTATCATTTATCACCCAATTCTGGTAACCATAGTAACCAGCTCATTTTATCAGCATCTTTCATGCTGAAGATATAAATGCACCACTTTTCTGCACCGCTTGGCTGTAGTCTCAGTTTCCTTCTGCTTGCTTTGTTTTTATTTCAAGCTTCTGTGAAAAAAAAAAAACAATTGAGAGCTATCTATTTGTATACTAAATATATTTCTTTATTCATTTATTGGTGTGGAAACCTGCTTGGTAGGGAGATTCTATTGGTGATGGAAAAGGAAACTAAAACCTTGTCCTCCTTTAAACCATGCAGACCTACAGAAAACATTTAAGTTCATTTCAACTTTAATGAGACTTACTGGCCGATGAAATGACTGAAACTTCTGCACCACTGGTCAGGATTTCGAAGTGTGGGTGACGGATTTCTGCAACAAAATTACAACAAAGATGTGAAAAACAGACTTTAGATTGCATGATCTAAAGGCAATCTAGATCACGCCTTTTTGTGACTCAAAACTACTTTTTTCAAGTTTTCAGATATTTGGCAGACAATGTGTGACCATCAGAGGATTTCTGCTCTGAGCAGCACAGGCTGGTCTGCATCCAGGTCTGTGGCAGCCACAGAAAAAGTGACAAATGATAACTGTTCATCTTAGGGCCTGGCAGGGAGCATCTGCCACAGAGAGCTGAAAGTTATGGGAGATAGTTATACCTCTGTCAGCAGCATTTACGGAGGCCATCTGTAATGATGCTAACACATTTCAAGTACGCGGGATGACAGGCAGTAGGGCTGCACGAGGAGCCAAGGCTGGACAGCGTCTGGGTACAGTCATCTTCACAGCGAGCTGTCAAACCCGACAGCTGGAGGCTGAGCCGTTTGTCACTGTCAGGTAAACAGTGAAACATCTGAACAATCACTTGCTACTGCGCTAATTAGTTCCCAACACTCACATGAAACACTGCAGTGTTTGGAGGAAAACACAGGTTCAAAAGTCGGTAGTTAGGGCAGTGCAGTTTGAACAGCAACGGTCTGAATAAAATTTTTATTTTTTTTTTGAGGATACAAAGAAAGGATGTAAGGGTGCAAAATCTGTCATTTTTGCACTGCGTTCACTTAGTCAAGTCTTTCTTAAGAATTCAGGCAGGCAATCCTTTCCAAAGTGCAGATCAAAGCCGGAAACTGACTGTCTCAATGCAACCTCTAATATGAGCCTGAAGAAACATTCTCGCCTTGATCTTCTGCTATACTGCTTATACATTATAAAGTCAACATACCAGCGCACTGCTGATAACGCTGTCAAGTGCGCTCATTGTGCTTCACAAATTCACCCTGATATTTTTTTCTTTGAGTGTTTGTGGGTGAGCGCTGGCTCACATTGTAAACACAAATGGCTTATTCAAATGTGGGTCCGGGCAGCGCGAGCACTGTCAGACGCTCCTCAGAGTGGATTGAGGCAAAATCAGGGAGGCGTCAACAGCTTCTGACAGCTGGAACTAAACCAGGAAAAAAAGACAAAAAAATTAGGCTATTGCAGTTTCTGAGTATCATTTTTGATATGCATATTTTTATATATATTTTTATTCAGTTTAAATTTCCAAAGAAGTTTTTTGGATGAAGTAGGACTTCTGTTTTGTCTAGCTGACTAAAGACAGATTAAAAAAAAATAGACATTTTATAGTATGTTACTATAAATATGAAGTTATACATTCAGATCTTTTTAAGGTTCAGGTGAGCACTATTCAGTACAATAAAATATGGGGGTACAATTTCAGTTCTGGCAATCATTTTTCTATAGGATGACATCCATTTACAGTTTTCATTTAGCACTGATCTGCTATTTTCTTTCAAAGAACTCTATTCACATACAATCGTTTATAGCTTTTGTTTAAGCTATAAAGTTAATTCAACAAATATTGACTATCGTTGAAAACCATGAAGCCATGTCAGTCTCTAGGAGAAGAAGAAGTTTCACTGTGTGTGTCTATGTGGCATCATGCTTTAACAAAAACTCTGCCCTGAAGGAAGTCGTCCTCTTTCCGTGACTGTAGCTGCATTAGAGAGGACATATTTCTTCGCTGGCGGAGAAAAGTAATGAATCTTTTTAAGGTAATGCATCATGCAGTAACCCTGGATCCAAAGTAAATATTCAGTCTATCGTCCGGGTAATCGGTGACTGTTGTCTGGCCAAAGAATAAGCCTTGACCCTGGCTTATTTAAAAAAATCTGCAAAAGAAATCTGAGGCGTAAATTCCCCAAAAGAGACACTGTCTCTGATCCCACTGACAAACCAGTGCTACCTCCACTGTCCACTTTGAAGCATGCAGACCTTTTATGTGTACAGAAAGTCATGCAGCAGTGAAGGTGAAAAAAAAAAAAAAAAAGACGGCGCAATAACCTTTCCAGCAGATATTTTTATGAAAGGCATCAGAATAGATTAATCCCAAGTACTTCATCATATATTGTGAAGTCACTCAGATGTGGGGAATTATTTCTGAATTACGGTAGTAAGATCATGTCCCCCCACATCTATAGCCATGAAACAGCTGGAAAACTGCATGCCTTGCTAAAGCTTCATAAATCAGTAGAATGCTTTTGGATGATGGTACTGCTCTAGGGAGAAAAATTGTGTTTAATTGTGTTAAAAAAAGGAATGTAATGTAAAAAGAATACTGCTGCAAACAGAGTTGATTTCTTAACAAATAAGAAACACAGCTGTGTTTAAAAATAGTTTTGACAGAGAGTGAGCACATGTGTGCAAAATAAAGACTTGTTCAGTGATTGGGCCACCCACCCAAAGTTTTAGCTCATCCATCACTACCACCTCTGCACAGGACTTCTTTGAGCATACATGAATGAGCAACTGAGCACTGCTGCTGCATTTATCATGTGGCAGACAGCTGCGTCGCCCATGCTGCGCACCTGGACGCCACCGAGAGCTTCAGTGAGACGACTGCATCAGAGGTGGAGATATTAAAGCCCTTAATCATGACCTACTGGTGAGCTCCTCTCAGGAAGGAAATCGCTCAAACAAAAGGTGTAAGGTTACTTACGCCCATCAGAAGTGTGACTTCCTGTTACAGGAACAGTGAGCAACTTCATTAAAGAAAAATCGATGGGGCAACGTGTTCATATCAGCAATATTTCTGACCAAAACCTGAGAAAACTACAGCTGTGATCATCCAGAAATTAATTTTTTGCCTTTTGTTTGAGGTAAGGGATTTTGAGTTTGTGGATGGAGAGAAAGGAATGTTTCTGTGGGCTCAGAGATGTCAAACTTTAGTTTCTTCTTAACCTACAATAGTAATTTAGTAGATTTAATGCAGATACCAACAGAAGATAATGTGTGTGGTGATCACACACATTACCACAAAGTGACCCACCATATCTCTGCTTTCAATCTCTCTTTTTTGTGTCAAAAGGGTCTTTTTTCGAGTGTCGTCTTGTTGTGCAGTAAAACCATTGACTGAACGTCTACAAGAATTTTAGGATTTTAGCGTGGAGTCGAACTAACTTTTCAAAAATAGCTTTTCAGACACTGTTGATCCCCGTCTCCATTTGCTGCTGCTTAGGCCATAACTTTGTGTTATAATTTTTATGAGAGCAGTTTCTCTGCATCTGACCAGTCTGAATGTCTCTCCCAAAGCTTTGTGATTTTATTAGGCCTTGTTGCCCCTGACAAGCCATCATTTACTCCATCTTCCATCTCGCTCGTTCTGGTCTTCGCCCCGACGGATCCACGCCGTGTTTAATGTGTGTGTAATGTCGACAGAGATCTGGATGAACAATCACAACCTTGTCTGTCATTGCTGCCTCTCTAACATTTACAACAAATTTTACACCCTCTGGTTTGACTTTACATGGACACTCTGAGGCTTTATAGCACCGAGAGCAACCAGCGCGAGCAATTAACCTTTCCCGCATACTAAATATGGAAGAACACCTTTGATGTCACTAATTAATTTTGCAGTTGACGATTTTACAGCTTTGCCTTCTGTCATGCTTCATTAGGTTCACTCATAGCCACAGAGAAGATTGTAGGTCTATCATGCACACTGCAGCACACCTAAATATTTTCATTAATCTAATGACAAGGTGATAATAAAGTAAAAAAAAAAAAAAAATTACAAACATCTAACTTCGCCTTAAAAGTGTAAACACCTGTGATTTATTAAAGAGTTCAGCTTAATTTGTCAGATAACAACTCCAAGTACAATCAGAGAAAAAAATATAGGTGACCCTGCAATATGCTGCTGTGCTCCTTTTACTACGTCATAATGGCCACATGATGATTGGCTGGACGTCTATTTGGCTAGTTCCAGTTCCTACAGCAGTAGAGACAAAATATGAGCCGATTCAGCTGAGATTATTTTCAGCTCTTTATCCTAGAGAGCGTTAGAGAATCAGTAAAGCCAGTGATACAGACAAGATTAACCACATAGCAGAGGAACATGTGCATTAATATGTGAAAAATCTGAATTATTGCATGTTTTAGCGCAAACATGCATGAGTCAATGACTATCCAACAGAAGAAAAATCTCTTCTGGAAAGCCTTTGTGATGCATTAATGGGAAAATACATTAAAAAAAATCAGAAGCTCTACAATCGTCAAAGCCATGTAAAAAGATGAATCTCTAAGATCTTATCATGAATCACTGGCGCCGCCACCGGAGACCCAAAGGTGAAACACATTTCCTTATTTAGAAAGTAATTCCTTCAGGAATGATACGAGCATTTCCTCCTGAATTCATCTGCGGCGCTGCAGCATCGGGGGAAAATACATTTGAGATAAATGTCATGGTGAAAGAATCATTTCATGCCTCCACACACACACTGTGATTTATTTAACAACCACTAAACCTTTCAGGTCACAATTCAAAGGAAAAGGCCAGACTGTGTATACTTTAACTTGAACAGAGAGGGGAGGAGTGTCTATATAAGAAATATATATTTTCAAACATTTCAGTAAAACTTTGAATGAATAAATTGGAATTTGTTATACAAATGCAGATGAATTACAGTAGCGTGTGTGAAAAGGCTTAATTTAAAAATGCAGACCTTTTAATCTGAACATATTGGTTTGGACGGGGATAAAAGTTTATTGTTCTGGGCTCTCCAATCTGATCTCTTCTCATCAACTCACCTTACCTTACATGTTTTCTTAAGTGTTTAGGACAGAGAACTGTGGTTACCAGGCAGGAAGGATGACTTTTTGTTTTGTTAAACAGTTCTGTGCAGATTTGGCCACATGCTTTGGATCATTCTCCATTGAAAGACCTAGTTTTTCAGTTGGTTGAGTCCAATACGTTTTTACTCAATAGTCCTGAATGCGGGCTGCATGGAGGAGCAGTTGGTAGTAGTAAAAAGGTCCTAGGTTCAAATCCTGTCCTGTGCATCACCTATGACGAACAGGCAACCTGTCCAAGGTGAACAACACCTCTCACCCACTGACTACTGGAAAAAGGCACCAGCCGCCTGGTGGCCCTGCAAAATGAATGAATGAATGAATGAATGAATGAATGAATGAATGAATGAATGAATGGATGGATGGATGGATGGATGGATGGATGGATGGATGGATGGATGGATGGATGGATGGATGGATGGATGGATGGA
>CAEFZY010055061.1:0-29000 GCA_903066815.1 Brachyrhaphis roseni | reverse complement strand
GAGATAGAGTGTTTAGTTTTCGCATCCCGTAGACATGATAGTGAATGAGCATACAGAGCTGAACTGTTTCGTCTGCCTTTTCTCTTTCCTTTGTTTTGGTCCTTGAAGATTAAGTCTCCGCCTTGGTTAGCTGAGAGAGGTGAATATAACAACTAAGTAACTCTGAGTTTGTTAGAACGGTTATTTCCTCAGTCCATGAACTTTCTGTTCTCTGGCCGTAAGCGCAATAAAGATGATTTTGCTCCCTGACTTTTGTCTGGACCTCAGTCTCTGAATTGTGCACTTCACAGTTTTCAAAATAAAAATGTCTTTATATACCATGATGGAAAGTCCACTTAAAACAGATATGTTGATGTGAACAAAAATAATAAAGAAAAAACAGGGAGAGAAGTTTGACTAAAAATTTAAGGATGTACATGAATAAAAAGTGTGAATCAGGCACGATATTTTGTTTGACACTAAGTATGAGTCTCTTTAATTTGTACATAGTTGAATACATGTTATATTACGGTGATCTTGTTTTTTTACCATTATTTTGTCTGATTTTATTCCAGAAATGGCTGAGCAAACATTTTTACGCAGCGCTATCAATGAAGTGTTGCCCGATCTTGCAGAGGCTTCAAAAGACATTCTCGAGGAGACTTTACAGTCAATTGGAGTAGAAACGTATGATGACTTCCAGTTCATTGTTGAGGAAGACTTGCTGTCAGCATTAAGACCAATTCAAGCCAGAAAGGCACTTGCTGCTTGGAAACTCAGATGTAAGTAAAATTCTAGAAAAGCAAAAATAAACCATTAAACACTGATATTCATATTCAGTTCTGATAACTTATTTGTTTTTTTGTGTTTTTGAAGGCCGGACCCCTGAAGCCAGCAGGTCCTCAAGTAATGCATCACCAGATACTCCTCCATCACAGCAGTCTTTGTCCCCGCTAAGTGTGTCATCAAACTCCTCCAGCAGCAACCAGACATCTGCAGCAGACTGGGTGGACACCTTTGAGATACCATGGGAAAAGTTCTCAGAAGAACTGATGCAGGCATTAGAGAGAGGTAAACGGCCAAGTCCAAAAATGAGGAAGGAGATGGTCAGGATTGTGGTGTCTGAAATGATGCGAAAGAGTTCTTACTTGGGTAAAAGGAGTTCTACAGAGGTTGCAAAGAAGATGGTGGCAAAATATCCAAAATCTCTACAAGACGTTATCGATGGAGATGTCATTGGCCCTGGCTATCATTCACTCGTCAAACAACTTCAATATCGAATTGACAACGTGAAGCGATCTACAATGCCTAAAATAAGAAAGCGAAAGCACTGCTCTGAAAACTCTGACACAGATGAAATTCCTCAGGAACAGAGAGCTGCAATTCAGGACACCTATGGGTGTATCAACTGGAATGTAAAATTCCTTCCTCTTGGAGAAACTGCTGAAAGTCAGCAACAGAAGAAGGACAAGCTCAAGATGATGTCTCTGCAGAAGGAGGCCAATCCTGAGGAGATGAAACAATTACTGAGGACAACTTTCTACTCACAGCGCAAAGATATTAACCAGGGGAAAAGCATTCAAGATGTCTTGGAAGCCTGGCCTGTTTTATTTCATGACATTGGGATGGCTGTACACTACAAGGAACTTACTGGACTTGGATTGAAGGAAACCTTCATGAGGAACATGGATATGAAGGGAAAAAGACTGCTGAACTACATGAACACTGTTTGTGTGAACAAAAACAAAAGGTTTTTCCAGGCTCAGACAAAGTTGAAGATGTTAAGGGGAGAACTGGACGGTTACTCTGAAGATGTTAAAGAGATGATGCTCCTACTTCTCTGCTACTTCAATGAAAATGAAGAAGCAATGTTCTTCTGTGTGGAGGACACATGCCTAGCTGAAGAAGTACAGATGGAGAATGTCTCCTTGACTCCCACTATCATTGTGTGTGGTGAGTTCATTTTTGTTTTTCCAGTTTCTTTGACCTGTTGTCTTTTTTGTTGTCTTGTTGTTTTGTTTCTTTGCCCTTTTGTCCATCTGGCATTTTGTTTAATATTGTTTTTGTTTTTCAATTATTTTCTTATGCTTTTACTATACTAACATTTTTTTTTGTACTTTTTACTTAATTTGTTATTTTTCATATAAATGTCATTGTTTTGTTGTATTAGGAGTCTAAATTTATTTGTTCTTTCTCCTTAGGTCAATCCTGCTTCCATGCTAAACGATTCATGCTGAGCGTGGATCAACAGATTGGAAACAACAACATCTCCTGTTTTATTTCTGCCCTCTGCATGATGTTTGGGAGCTATTATTGTTTTAACATACATTATCCATCGGGGCTGGCGTCTACACTGGAGTTTCTGCAGAGGTATGATTTTTATTTATTTATTTATTTATTTTTAATTGTAGGGAGTTAAATTTGACTTTTGACAACTTTTACATATTGAATAAATTGTATATTTCTTTGTGAAGCACATTTTGATGTAGTTTTCTGTTTGTCCTCTTTATCTTAAGGTGTTTCTTCTCAATCAACCCAGACAAGGGCAGTAAGGTGGAAGAAACCCCTAAACCCAGACTGCGTGTGAACCCCCGTGTACTCACCTTGATCCAGGAACTTTTGGATCATGAGTGGCGTGATGTTTGAGAAAGGACTAAAGTCAGTGAGTTATCAAGACACTGTTTAATCTTTACAGAGCTGAATAGATTTGTAAATGTATGTTGCATCTCACACCATGTCTGCTGAAGTAAAAAAAGTTAAAAAGACATTTATATTTGTTCAGTGGCTGAATTTTGCTCCATGTCAGAAAGGACAAATGAGAATTTCATTGAAAATATGTTTTAAATTAAAATGTTTATTTGTTTCTAAAAAAACTATTTTGAATTATCATTATAGATACAGTTTATATTGGGCTTCCTTGTGTTTTAAATTTGCATTTAACTGGTAAATGTTTGTTGAAATTTGATGTTTATAGATATTTGAAAATAGAATTATTTCTAAAAAAGAAAAACTTTTGAAGCAAACAAACATTATTATTATTAAAATGATTACTGGAAATAGAAATTTATTGTATGTTATAATCTTCAAGCCCCCCTCCAATAAAAAGGGTTGGTTGTCATACTGTTTCTGATAAAGTTAAAAAGGTTGAAGAAATGTATATCTATTCAGCAGGTGCATTTGCTTCATGTGCTTCATGATGTTCAGAAAAGACAAATGAGAACTTCATTGAAAATAAATATTTCAAAGGCATGTAACTGTATGTTTATTTTTTTTTAAGATTATCATAGATACAATTTATATTGGGCTTCCTTGTGTTTTAAAGTTTCCTTTAAGTGGGAAATGTTTGTTGAAATTTGATGCTTATAGATATTTAAAAATATAATTATTAGTAAAAAGAAAAAAATTAAAGCAAATTTCTGTTTTTCAGAAAGTATTAATAAAATGTTTTAAATTGACATTTTAACAGTTTTAATCTGTTATTCAAAGGTATTTTATCAGTAGGACTAAATGAAGTTTTTTTGTACAACAAACAAAAACTGGGTAAATTTTACTGGAAAAAAGTGTAAAATAACAGCATTATTATGATAATTCATCAGAAAAAGTTGGTTAAAATTACTTGATGAAACTGTTTTATTACCAAAATAACCCTTTTCAAATCACAGTTAAAATTTGTGCAAAAATATGGGACAATCTGTTTATTTCACAATTTAACACTGTTGTAATTACTGTTTGGTCAGTAAAACAGTTTACATGTTCACTGTGTTTTCTACAGAATTATTCTGGCAACCACAGCTGCCAGTTTTTTTTGTAAAAACAACAGAATTTTTTTTACAGTGTATCATCTGATAAGTAAAAAATGTGAAAGACTTCAAAGAAATAAGAAGGCAAGGTTGAGGTGAAACGGGGTCTTGGGTAAATATTCAGTTATCCCCCCCACCCCATTTTTATTTGCCCTGCCTTGAGTAAATGTCAGGCTACGCTAGGAACTGGCAGTAACAGCTCATTATAAAAAGTCTGAAACTGAAATATATCTCACCTCTTCCTTGCCAAGATGCAGCAGAAGAAAATATATTAAATAAGCTGAGTCTGATATCTGTACTATGCCATAAGTGCAAAGGCTGTGGTTTGAGTTTAAAAAAAAAGAAAAAAAACTTTAATGGTCCACCAGCAAAACAGAGGCTGATGCCCCGTACCAAACGTGCAATTACAGTCACTTTGTGTCTTGTACGATAAAATGAATCATTACCACTGCAGCATGAAAGAACATAATCTGGCCCGCTCCCAGCCATTCCCCAAGGGCGCCTGATTTGTGATCGCATCTGAAGATAGACTGCGCATTCAATCAACAATGCAGCTTTCAGCTTTCAGGCCACCCTGCTGAAACGCTTGAGGGATACACGAGATCAATAAAGATAAATTAATTACTACGCTGCCAAGAGGGAATTCTGCACGGCCAGAGTTACTATAGAAACACAAAACCGCACGGCAGGCACCGACATCGTAGAGGCAAAAAATAAAAAATTAAATAAAATACAAAGTACAGGGGGGTGGGGGGTGAGGTAATATCCGCGCCATGACAAACAGGGTCCCAGAGAGGTCTGTGAGTCGCCTGTGGCAAGTCATGATCATTTTGCTGCACCGATTGACATTAAAAAATAGCCACCGGTTTGATGCAGAGGAGCAGCTGCTTCCATGAGAGACATTCTGCAGCCTGGAAACTGCAGCCACTCAAGCAAAAAAAAAAAAATAAGGGGAGGAGAAAAAAATGATGTGAGCACAAAACAACAAGTTTATAATATGAAGCCAATTATAACAGAAAATGAGATGAAATGAGAGGAGGAAGGGACACATATGGAGCAACATTTTCAATGAACAATACAACTTTTTGATATTTTGTCATGTTACCGCCACAGATTTTTTATTTATTTATTTTTTTAACGTAAGGAAGATCAAAGCAATACATAACTGAAGTGGTTTCAGATGGAAACACGAGAGAGAAGCAACAAACAGGCTCTAGATACGATTGAATTTCGGAGCGCAGCACAAAGATACTGATGCTAACATAAACAATGGAAACGAAAGGAAGACCAAAAGGTAGCAAAAAACACAGTTAATCTAGAGATGATCCTTCCAGAAAACCAGACACAAAAATAAGCAACATCTACATGTAATCAGAGAAGCTATTACCAAAACAAACCAACGAATCGAACAAGCAGGGCAGTGCGAGCCAAGCTAGTCACAATGAAGCTAATGGTATGAAACATGCTAAAACAAGCCAACACGTCTTGCTGAAAAGTTACTTTTAACTCAGTGTTGCCTTATTTTAATTGTACTCAAATATCTGCAATAAAAACTATGCAAAAAACACATTTATTTTTATGAAATCTTTTTGCTTTTGAACTGTCCCTAATTATGGACTACTTTGTGTCGATCCGTCACAGCACATCTCAAATTTAACAGAACTTGGTGTTGTGGTAAACAAGAACCCTCCAAGGGGTACGAACACTTTTCCAAGCCGCTGAGCAGCAACTGGCCCAGGCACGTTAGAGCTCGTTTCTCTCGGCGAGCTTCTGCCGCGGCCTTGGCCCCGGCTGCGAGCGAATCTCTCATCTACAAAGCTCATCTACGGCGAGCGAGCAGCAGCGCACTGGCTGCCTCGCCTGCCTGCAGGCTACATTTGTTACAACACTAATATCACAGATGCATCCAATGAATTCCTAAAGAGCACAATCAAGAGAGAAACAACCCCTGCCGCTGCCATCGCCATGCCACTTGCTTTCCCCCCTCCTGCTACTTACAAAAGCAATATTCCAAGTTGTTGTTTTGCTTCCATCACATTTTCCATTAAAAGTGACATTTCATCTAAATCAGGCCCTTGGGGTGCAAACCCAGACAAAAACCAAAGAAGGTAAGGGATGGGGTAATTCTCGCAGTTACTAAAGTTTGTGCACACACGCACCCAGGCCTGTGTGTTCACTTCCTTCAGCCCGCGTGGCACTGTACACAGAGGGAAGGCTATTATTTGCAGACGTCGGCGCAACATCGAAGCAATTACATGTGTCTCTGCATTCAGCGCGGTTATTAAAGCAAACAGCATACCACATCAGTTATCTGAGAGGTGTAAACGTGACAACTTTCTCCCCTTCTGGAAACCCTCACCGGGTGCTGGCTTCACACCATCGAAGCCGACCCGTAAAGCCAATTTACGGGTGGTGTTTGAGTAACCTGTGATGGTAAAAAAAAAAATTTTTAAATGAAGAAGAAAAAACAAGAAAGCAGACTTCTTTGGGTGTCACATGACATGCGAAATAGGTTTTAGTCTCCACTCGCAGCATGTGAATCATCATTTGCGACAGACTAAGAGGAATATGTGGAAAAAAAAAAAAGTGAGGAAATGAGAGGAGAGGAGAGGTGACCAGGTTCTCTTCGTTCAGGTGGAGCCTGGGACATTTTCCTCCCCTCAGGGTTCCATTTGCGTAGATCCCCGGGACTTATGAAGATCTTTTAACAGTCGAGAACCCACTGACCTCGCGCTGAGACGTCTCAGCGGTTTCTCATGAGAACGAACACTGAAGAGATAATATCAATATTGTAATAATTTTTTGTAATATTTTTACCGAAGACTCGCTCTTCGGTAAAAAGGCGACAAGCAGTCCTGTCGTGTTCAGCTGCCAGCTCCTGGGGGACGGCAGAGTCCAACGCTGGGTTTGAAATCATTAACAGAGGATGAGGAAGAACTGGTATATTCTGACAACTGTTCTATTCATGCTTACTTATTCCTAAATTAATAAATCAAATCAGTAGTCTGCCTCACAAAGTGCTATCTAGTAAGTACTTATTGGGTTTTACTCATCGCAATATCAAATTATATTCTTCAATATTATAATCACAAGGGCTTGCTTATGAAGTTACACAAGTTTATTTTCCATAATTTAAAAGTCTGTGCTCCAGTTCCTGTATATTTAGCCACTTGAATGAACTTGTATAGTCCTGGCGTGTTGGTGCATCTTCAAAAAGTCTTCAATTGTTCTGGAGTTAAAGTTTTAAAATGTCTTAAATTCATAAGAAAAAAAATCTAAGTTGAATTTGAGACCTTTAAATATTATGTTAATCACAGTTCTTAAAATTGATTAACAAGTATTTAATGTGGTAGTACCACATTGTTAGCTAGCCAGTTAGCACAGCTAGCTAGCTAGCTGAGTCTATTACGGGTGTAAATTTATCTCCAGTTTGCTAAACAACGGCTCACTTCTGTTGCCAACCCATGATGCTACATTAGTAGCTGCCTTAGCTCATATTTTATACTACTATAAAATAGTAGTATAAAATACAGGAATATGCTTTTCTTTTGCACATTCCTGTCATGACATAGGTCTTAAATTTCATTTACAACGATCTCAAGAAGTCTTCAAATTTGAGTCGATGAAACGTGCAGAATCTTTTATTCTCATCACTGATACAGATCACATCAAGCAAAGTCTTTTTTTTTTCCATGACCCACTAAGACTGAAACAAGCAAGCAGCCTTTTTCCCTGATTTTCCTCCTGTTACCCACCATGTCACTTCATCACACGATGTAAACAGAAACATCTTGTCGACTGTAATAACCGTCTGACCGCTGAACAAAAAGCATTTATGTTTCCTGAACAAGGCATTAGGTCACAGGTTCCACACCGCCAGACTCGACAAAGAGCCACTTTGGAATGAAAAAAAATGTGTCAAAAATGAACGGGAAGAACCACTAAAGCAAACTGTCTTCAAGTGGAACTCATCGCCAGAGGAGGCGATTCAAATATGATTTGACTCAATTTTCAAAAGGCTTTTGATTATTCCATTTAAAAGCCTCATAACCTTGCATTCTATTATTCCCATTAAACAGATCCTTTAGTTTGGTGAGAACTAGCTTTTGAGCTTTCAAAATGAAATCGGTCCAGATTAAAAGAACTCGCACGCTTCAGGTTCAGCGAGGGGAAGCTTAAATACTTGGTGGTTTCATCGCCGTTGCGGGCAAACAGAGCAGTGACATTAAAAAAGCATTTGTCTTTTGAAAGAACGGTTTGTGCGTCACGACGCAACGCTGGGTCTTCTGAAGCCATACAGAGGTTGTGTTAAGAACCGCTCACACATCTGCTGTGACCTTTACCTTCTACCTTAATGAGATTTCCATTGATTCGGTTTCCCTGAGAAAATAAATCAATCAGAAACTCTATAAAAAATTGACACAACAGCCCTCAACGCATCAGCGGTTAGGTCTTCGACTTGTCAATTGCAGGTATAATGAGACATCTTATGAACAGCCAGGCTATTACTCTTGCTGAGCAGAGTGCGTGTGCATGTGTGTGTTTTTATTGGTCCCCGTTCTTGTGTGTGAGCATTAGGCTCTCGTCTGCATTTCTTTTTTCTTTCCTTCGGATAGAAACGGGGATGCGCTCCGGAGAGGAGAGCGGAAGTTTGAACTCTTCACCTGTCATGTTCCAATTAGCCTGATCTTTCCTCGGCTCATTACGCTTAGGGAGGGTTATAGGTGCAGAACGAGAGGGCTCGATAGCGCCGGCCAAGTTCAACTTTATTTAGATAAACATTTGTTAGCTAAACGCTTACTTTCAAATAAGATTTAGAGGTATAACATGTAACTCCCCCCCCCTCCGAGAAAATAAATAAAAGCAAGTCTAATTTTAAAGCGTTTATCCCCAACCAGCAGCTACAAACCCCAGACCTGGAATGCTGAAGAGAAAAAGAAGGAATAGGCTCCCTAATGCCTCTTATTAATTAAAAGATGTGTCAGCACATTCGCCAGTGACAGAAGCAATAAAACAAAGTGCTCCTCCTCATTTACTTCACCTCCCAGCAGTGCGAAAGGAGAGAGTGTCGCTCCTCTTTTAATATCTTTTCCTGGGGAGCAAACCGGTGGCACATGCCGACGTGTGTGGCGACGCGTGCGAGCCAATCCTCCAGACAGCCTCGGCGCATAACTCGCGGCGTCCAACTGCGCGCGCGAAAGCGTGCGAGCTCCTGATTAGGCAAAACAAAAGGAATGTTTTGGAAGGCAAACGAGTGGGAACTGGGCAATTAGATGTTTCAGTTCTACTGATTGAGGATGACAGGAGCAACACACTGCGTTAGGCCTCAAACATTCAGGGGGACACGCACACACACACACACACCCGTAGAGCTCTTCCACACACAGAGGCAAATACGTTGCTTCCTTTACTGCAATGCCAAATTGGATCTGATAGGCAATTAATGGTGTAATTGGCCGTTGGAGAGGTTGTCTTCTCCCTGGAGTGGAGCTGGTTCCACTGGGCAGTCATGAAGAGAGTGAAGGATGTGCTGCTGATGGAGCCGGGCCAAAACAGAAAGGATTTTCTGAAGTTTTAGAGGGACTAAAAATGCCCAAAGCAGCACTAGTAGCATTCTGTTTTATTTTGGTACTCCGATAGCGAGCTATACACAGACATTCAGAGCAATCTGCAGATTTGTTTTTTTAACGTGACACTGTTGACCGAATTAGGTTTGGAAGTACGAAATAACCAAGGGCATAACCTATGGATGGAATACATCAAGTTTTTTTTTTTTATTATTTATTTTTTCCTAAAAAGCTTATGAACATTTAATATCTTACCTGTAGTTGAAAGCTCTCATGGCATCCAGTTAGTGTATGTGTAAATCAGCCGGGCCTCAAGACAAGTCCGGTCTCAAAAGCCTGATATCAGAGGTGGTGCAACACAAATAGTCTTCCTCTATGAGACATGTGCCAGGAATGGAATTTGTAAAAAGTTTTAGATCAGAATAACTGTCTGATATAAAACTAAAAATTTAGAAATTGGGGGCTATTTTATTGATTTTTGATTTTTTTAAAAGTCCGGATTACTTTTCTGTTTGGTAATTAGTCTACGTTCCATTAGTGCATGTTGTACACAGAAAGATCAATGCTGATGCACTGCCTCCAACCTACATTTAATGTGTAAATAATTTGGGGCTTGTGCAGAAACAACCTTCCAATACAACACTGCTGACAGTCTAATGGTTCATAGAATTAACAAAACAGTACTAACATGACTATGAGAATTTTGAGAATTGTTATCAGGGTTATCACTAAATTGATTTGTTATTTATTTCTGATTTTTTTAACATTGCAGGAGTGGGTTTCAGGTCTAATTGATAGTTTATTGTTTTTAAAATGACTTTTTCCTGAAGGATGCGCCATGTGCCCTGCGACAGACTGGCGACCTGTCCAGGGTGTACCCCGCCTCTCGCCCGGAACGTAGCTGGAGATAGGCACCAGCAACTCCCGACCCCATTGGGGACAAGGGTGCACAGAAAATGGATGGATGGATGCGCCATGCAGTCCCGTAAAAGCCAAAAATAATTAGGACATTAGACTGACTTTTGTAATAATTTGATGCTGGATGTGATTGTGTACTGCAAGCGGCGGAACATTTTACTTATTTAGCAAAAACTGTTTAAAACCTGTGAATTCTCACTTAATTGCCAAGGTCATTAATTCTACAACTAAAGATCTAACTATAACTAATAATTTAATATTACATATAATACTATATTCAGATCCATCCAAATCCGTATAACAAAATGGTTTCTTCAATATAGTGTAATTCAGTACTTTTTAAGATCAAATATAATTTAAATGTATTCACAGAAGCAGGGTCAGGGCAGCTGCTGTGCTACAGTGTCTGTTTGCGCTGTAATTAGTTTTTTTTTATTTCTTAATTTTTCATTTCAGGGCTCTGCTGAAGTGAACACTTGAGAAAAGCTTTGAAAGTGTGTTTTATTAGCTAACTTTGTAATGGACTGACTGACCTTGCTGTATGTTAATGGATGCACATATCAGATAGGTAAAGTTGCCTGCTGTTTATGATTCTGGCCAGAGAAGCTTGTTAATGCACAAGGAGAGATCCTTTCAGTTTGTTTATGCACACTTAGGCAATTTAGTTTAAGCAAATATTACATTGCCTACATGTAAGTTAAATTTGAAGTAGGTTTAAGATATATGTAGCGCCAATAGATACACAGAGCACCTTGAAAAAGTACATAACCATGAACATCAGTAGATTTTTTTTTTTTTGGAATTCTTTGAGCTTCACAAATATAAAGTAGTGTGTGTGTTAAAGATATATGGTTGAATTATTTCCTTTCACAAATAAAAGTCAACAAAATGCAACAAAAATTTGTTATCCCTAGCACAAAGCTGCCATTACCAATGTATGCCACTTTGGGGGTGATCTGGTCAGGGATGTACATCGTGTTTTTGTTTTTTTTGTTCAACACTGAGACAAATGATACTAATAAGCATTAATTGACCTGAGGACCGTCTTCCACATTCCCCCTGCATGGCTTATGACAACACTAAATGGAAATCTAACCTTTTTTTTGGAAAGGTTAGAAAGCGTTCATCCAATCAAAAAACTTCTCCAGTCCTTGCGAAGCCCTCTTGACTGTTTCTCAGACTACTGTTAGGCTCTCCTTGGTCCTAAAGTAGCTCCTTGGTCTTAAAGCTACTATTTACTATCTGATGTCCAACCAAACCATTGACACCTTCACAGAATATCCTTAATTTTCACACAGGTGGATTTCATTTGCCACAGTCCTCTGGACATTGGTTTGGTACTGTCTGTTTTGTGTTCTGGTGTTTATATTTTAGAGTTTTGTTCCTTTTATGCTTACTTATGTCAAGTTCATGTATCAGAAATAATTTGACAGTAGTTGTATGAATGTGCAAGCAGGAACAGAACTGCTTTTCTTGGGTGGCTCTCAGGTTAAACTCTGAAAAAGAGACATAATGAAGAGAGACTCCATCCTCCGTTGCCTTTCCAAGCGACTGGTAAGACAATCAGGAAGTAATGGTTTATTTGGCAGTGGTGGTTTCTCACTGGGATTCCTCTGTTGGGAATTTTTGAAGCTTTGGTGCGGATGTGTAGATGGTTAGAAAAGTGTCCGTTACCAGGGATTGTTTCACCTGTAGGCCTGTGCATAGAAGGGAACTCTATACTCCGGAAACCAACAGTGGTGAATCCCCGGGGAGCAGGAACTCCATTACAGAGGTAAGCTGGCATACATTCAAGCCCTACAATGATCTGGTTTCACCATGGGAAAGTGAATAATCATCTTATCTATAATCCTTAATTCAGTGGTGGAGTAAACAGCCCCAGTCAGCAACAGGGCAGACAGAGAAGGCAGAAGTGCGTCAACATCCACGAGGCAGTAACCAAATGAGGTCCATCAATCCATTGCCTTCCGCTTATCCAGGGTCGGGTCACGGGGTTCAGAGCCAATAGAGTAGCTTAGAGTCCAGGCAGAGGCAGAGTGGTCAGGATGCAGAAAACCGGTCAAGTACACAATCAGGAACAATGACATGGAGAACTTAAAGGAACACCATCACAAGGATGATGACAGATGGCAGCAGAACTGATGAGAGGCATCAGCAATCAGCAGCCAGCATGCGCAGGACGAGTCACAGGTGAGAGCAATGAGCTAATCAACCGGTAAGGGACAGGCTGCGAGCTGAGGAGCAACACGACCCATTGGAGGAAACAGGGAAGTCAGAACATTTTACGTTTTAGTTATATTTACTGGATTGTTTCTGCTTGTGATGTTTGTGTCATCAGGCTTTTTCCCTCAGCTCCTTAGTAATTCTCCCCTCACAGCTGCTATGCATTACGCAGGTTTCACTCACCTGATTCCATAAATGTATAAGCAGTTGTCCACTCTGTTCCAGTGCCAAGTTTGTCTTTGAATATTTGTGGAATGCTTCTTTTGTAAGTTTTCTAAATAATTTCAGTTCTTGACCCCCATCAACCCCACAAATCCTGAAAGTGACTTCTGAAGGCAGTTGGTTGCACTGCATCTTATTTATGGTGGCTACATTTTCAAGATTGTTAAAGAGTATGCTTTAAATTAATAGTGTAAAGTATAGAGTTCTGTATGCGTGCATGTGTTTGTTGTGTAGGGATGGACGGTTCCTTTCAGTGAAGCTGTCAGTCAGAAATATGATATTAATCAAATGAGCCTCTGGTGCCAGGGCCATCATATGGAAGCAGGTGATTGATGAAGGGCGAGCCTCCTACATGCCCCACAGCTCTAGAGCCATACATTCATCCCGGTGCATTTTAAATGGTCTTGACCTTGCAATCATCCCTCCCACCTTACCTTTCATTCTTTTATTACTTTTATCTGCTCCTACTTTGAGCCTCTCTCTTCTTCGAGCCGGAGACGGGGAGCTAATAAATAAAGAGCAGGTATCACAGATGCCGGGCACCTGCACCGACCCCCCGCCCCGTCACCGCCCTGCTGCTGCAAAACCGTCTTCAGATGCGTCAGCAGAATTAGAAATGCACAGTCTCATTACCAGCCTTTCCACAGCCCCAGATGCTGTTCAGACTGGGAGGGATCCTTCTGTTCCACTGGAACCACGGGTTATCAGTCTTCCCCTCTTTCAGGTGTAATTAGGTGCTCTGAAACGGGCACCGATTTAGACGTTTACTGAAGACTCATCCACACAAATGGAATCAGAGGTAGGAATCCTTTGGATGCTGCGAAACTTGTCAGTTTCAATCCCCGACAGGGAAACTGTAAACAGATGGTTGCGCGGTGGAGAGGATATTTCAGACGTCACGAAGCACCAGCCGCATAATCGTGCTAAGAGTTCACTTTGCACGGTCACTGAATGTTTGACTCAAACGTGATGTCTACCTGCAAGGGAACTGAACTGCTTGTATGCAAAACCAAGCAGGTTTGTGCGTTGTCTCCACGGGGAGAGAGGTACATACTACGGAAAGCGGACACCCTAGCAACCGGGCGCCTTCCTGCTTCGCATGATGCGCTGCTGTCCAAATGATGCATGGATGATGTGCCAAACAAATTCCCTTCGGCCTGCGGCGTGTCAGCCGCATCTCCCTGAGGGGGGGCGGAGAGGAGAAGATATGCCTTGGCTTGGACTGGCAGGCGGAGACGGTGAGGGGAAACGAATGAGCAGAGGGAGAGTTGCAGCGCAGAGAGTTTTCACTTCCCAGCGGTGACATTTGACCACTCGGCTTTGATGTCCTTTCTTTAAGCCGCGCCGCCTCTGCAAGCAGAAGCATCCACAGGTGTGCCGCCGGAAAATAAAGCAGCCTCAACAGGAAGCTTTGGAAGCTCGGCTGAATTTGCGTCTCACAAGGAGGCCGTCTGCGAGCTTAATCCTCCACTATGGGCTGCAGCGGGGAGTATGCAAAACCAAGGAGTAGCAGCAGAATACGTTTTCTAAAGATGCTTTTTATTTTTTATTATATATATATATATATATATACAAATCCTGGAATCTAGAGGTCTCTTTGAAACTGTTTACAAGCCTCCTTGTGGAGAGATCCGGGGCTGGAGATGAGCCAGAGTGCATTGGAGTGGAGGGGAGTCTGGCAACCCTGAGCTCTGCTGGACTGAGTTTGGCTACCTGAGGGGCTAACCCCAGTGGAGTGTGTGGACTGACTTCTCTAAAAAAAACTATTTGCAGAAAAAAAGAAAAAAAAAGTTTCATAAATCCAGCTCTTTTGTAAGTTAGAAACAATGCTACTATGCTTGCACTCTTTCCAGTTTTTTTTTCTCACAAACTTTAATGTGTTTTTGGAGAGTTTTTTTTATATATATATCGACCAGAACAAAGTGGCACATGAGTGTGAGTGGAAGTAGTAATAATCTTTAAAACGGCTATATTTACCTCACTTTGCGAGAACTGTAGGACTGACCCAATTCATGAATAGAGTCCAGCTGTGTGTAACTGGAGGTGATTATAAATCCATGGCCGTTGAACTAAACTGGCGTTAATCAGAGAAGCGTTTTAGGCCCCGTTTCAGTAAAACCGTACCAGTTTTGTTCACCTGGCACATCTTGAATGCAGATTTCAGAGTGAAATGTTTCTGTCAGAAATTTCACAGGTTTGATAACACACATGTGCAGAACGCACAGCTGCAGGGTTTATTCTACAGCAAAAACAATGGCGGGTAGCATTGTGATGTTGTGAGGCTTAACCTGTTCAGTGTAACACAGATTCTGATAAAGAGTATCTGTGATTTTAGCATGTTGTTTGACTGTTCAACACATGCTAAAATCACAGAGCCATCTAGTGGCATCTAGTGGACCAGCTTTTCCCCAGTCAACATCTAAAATTACCCTCAGTTTCCAGAAATTTTCTTGTGTGAACATAGTCTTACAATGCCATATTATGCTGCATTTCAGTTTCACTCAGAACCAGAAAATTCTGACTGGGAAGTATGAAAAGTCAACTGGTACTATGTAGTTGGATTTTCCGCAGGGTTGTTAGCCAGACTTCGCATTTCAATCTGGACTCATCTCGTGGAAAGTTTAATTTTACAAGACACAAATGTAAAAGTGCAGCTACAATCAATGCTACATGTAGTGCTTGCAACTATAAACTAAACAAACTAAAAGTGGTGTTTCCTTATAGAAAGTGAAAGCTGAAAACGATCTTCGTAAGATGAACTGAAAATATCTCACTGGAACATTGTCACATCGGGTCTGACGACAAACCTGGCTCTGATTTCCGACTTTCCAGGTAAGTCCACATCGACAGCTCAAGAGGAGGAATGTTATAGGACAAGTATTTGCACTAAACATGTCTGCCCTTTATGGGAGAGTGGCAAGAAGAAGAAAATAATCCATCTAAAGTTCTGTTTGGCACACAGGAAGAGTTCACCCTCTCTTCACACGAGACGAAACTGACCAACATGAAAAATGTCATGAGTAGTAAAATAATAAAAAAAAACACACTCCCCCCAAACAGATTGGAGGCAGCTTTCATGCTGTGTGGATGTTTTTCTTCAACTGTTGGAGACAAACCCCAACAGACTGGCAACTGGAATTGCAGCAAGAAATGATTCTCCTACTAGCTTGGACAGAAACGGACAGCATGCGCTTCTTTTTCTCTGCTCTTCAGTTGTGGCCTCCATCCATTTATTATTCCCACTTCATCCTGTCCAGGGTCACAATGAGTCTCAGTGTTTCCCTACTAACCATGTGAGACACGGGAAACTCCCTGCAGAGCTCGCTAAGGCTAACAGTCTGAATCACAGATCAACACCTGAGACATGCGTGAATTTCTAATTCCACCTACAGATAATTTCAGTTTTTTAAAAGAAATGTATTTTCTTTTAGAGTCACATCTAGGCTTGGATGAAAAATTGCCTCAGTGAGTATTGCGATAAACGCTAATATTGTTGTTTTGATGCCATTTTCAGGTAACATATTAATAATGGTTTAATAATGTGACTTCGCCCCCTCAAAGACCAACAAAGTTTAATTTTGTAAAGAACACTTAATGCTGGAACTGGAAGATGGTCAACTAAAGCAATTAATAAAACAGAAACAAGAACCATGTACCACCAAAACTGTAACTATATGTATTATGATGTGCCTGTAAACAAAATTGTCTTTCAAAGAATATTAATCAAAATGGAAATGATTGAACTCATTTTGACTTGCCATGTGACTAAATGATTAATACCTTGTTGCGACAGGCTTAACCATATCTACCTTTGGCTCACTTCTTGCAATGAATTTGTTCAATGTTCTGAAATGGCTTAAGGTCTTTTTAAGATTTTTAGCAACTGTGATCTGTTTTTTGCAAAAAGTCAGAAGCTTTGACTCTTTTGAGCAACCAGGTCCAAACCATGTTCTTCTATGGTGAGGTTTCCTACTCACGTGGATCTGATGGCGAACCTGCTAACGTGAAACCCTCTTTTATCCGACACTTTCCCCTCCTCTCCCCCATGCTTTTAAGTACCGTCACATGCCAGGGGGGAAATAGACAGGTAAAGAACGTGCGCTCTTCATGCACTCCCCTACACATCATCATCATCATCTGTGTCTAACTGTCTCTCCTTTTTCGTTCAATCTGTACCTTCATTTTGCAGATGTTTTTTATTCCCCCACCCTTTCTTGCTAGACATCTGAGCTACCAATCAATCCCATGTCATTCCGGTGAGGGAACGAATGGAATTCCAGCTGAGACTGTGGAAGCAGGCGAAGAACAAAGGTTTTTCTGCCACGCCGCCGCCCCCCCCCTCCGCCCCGCTGGCCGCCCTGCCTCTGCCCAGCTCTGCTGCAGAGACCCGTACCTGCTCTGGGTCCCCATCGCCTCCTCTCAAACTTGCAGGGCTCCTCCAAGATGAAGGGAAGCTGTGACCTTTCTGCCATCAACAGAATGCGGGTCTGTGCGTGATCACTACATGGAGAGAAATTGACAGGCTTAGACGGAGGAACCACTGGCATTACTTCGGCCGTATTCTCTCTCTGTGTTTTCGGCGTAATTTATCTCAGATTTTGACTTTGTGCAACAGGACGACTCACTGTATTAATAAGTATTTTTATAGAACGCCTTATGTGAAGGTGATTAGGGCTAATGCGGTGACAAATAACCTGTGATCCCCAACAATACAACCCGCGACATGTCTGACAAGATCATCAACGCGACATGAGGAAATGTTGGATCTTGCATCGACAGGAACTGATGTGATTAACGCAGCACAAAGAGAGTCATCAAACCTCCCTGCTGCTGGTTTTTTTTATGCAGATGGTTACATAAGGTTAAAGAAAAGGAAAATGTAAATAGACCCAAGTCAATGGAAGTCTGGAAGAAATTTGAGAAGTACATGCATTGAGGCAGATTTAAACTAGAAACGTCAATGTGGTTTATGGGATTTTATTTCTAACTCCAACACATAGTAGTAGATAAAAGAAGTGGATGGAAAAGGATGTAGGTTTTTTTTTTTCTCTGTCCCATTCAGTTAATACTGTATAAAAAGCCTTTTGCTTGAGTCAGTGGTTTAGGAAAGCTGGAGAAAAATTTCAATCGACTGAATACATTTTTTTAAATCACAAAACCTAGTCTGTTTTTCAATCAACATTATAAAATGTAAGCTAAAAAGATTCATTGAAATGTTATGTGCCAAGCTCATTTTTCTGAATGGCTGCCAGTCAGGATGCTAGCTTGCTCCTCAAGGTAGCATAGCAAGCACAAAATGATGGAAAGGTCCTTTTGCTAAACTAATGTAATAATTATTAAATGGTGAATAAAAGCGAGGGAAAACATTCTCAAGGCCAGTGTTTCTTTACATATTTTATAGCATTGTCTGTGGGGTTGCTAGGAGCGCCTGGGGAAATGGCTTCAACAGTTTTACACATCTAGTGGCAGACCTCTGCTCTATGACACAAAACCTCAATAAAGTATATTTATTTATATATAATTACAAAATGCCTTAGTTGTAGTTGCAGAATGAAGTTTAAGGGATACGAACACTTTTCCAAGTCACTGTTGTTCTCTGCACTTGTGAAAAAGAACGGCTTGAAATGTTCTCGTTACACGAATCCATCTTTGTCTCCGCAGTACAGAGAGAATGTGATGCGCATGGGCTGCTGGACTTATTGATCAACAAAGTGCAAAAAGAAAAAGGAGCAACAAGCACTTACTATACGGATGAAAACGTGTCTTTATGACAAAAAGAAAGAAAAGTCAATCAGGAAGTTGCAAATGACTACTTTCTGTGACATTAAGCACTTAGCGTTTAAAGCACTTCCAGGGTTTTTTTCCCCATTAAAAACAAAACTTAAAAGGGCATTATTATGTAAAATCGACTATCTTGAGCTTTACACCATGTTATAATGTTATTTCCCTCATCAAAAACATACCTGGAGTGTTGCCTTGATTCTTTCATGCATGTTTGAGAAATCCTTTAATCTCCATGGCAACCATATACCTGTTCAAAACAGCTAGGTGGACCTGTCTCCACCATTGAGATGCAGCTCTCTTCTGAGCTACTGTTTCCAAGCTTTGGATCTTCCATCTCATAGAGCCACCCTTCCCCGAGACTCCCCCATTCAGCTCCTTCAAACTAGCCAGCAGCAATTAGCAGACACCCGGTGGAACATCTAAACTGCATAAAGCCTAATTTCAAGGAGTGAAATTGCAAAGTAGCAATTTTTTTCACTCATATTTGATATAAACTGACTGCAACAGTTACTTGATTGCCTTCAATGTTCTTTAGAATCACAACTGCAAAATATAGGATTTCTAAATCTATATGTTCAGATGAATCAAACATTTAAAAAGAGATTCTCTTTTTAAGGGTGTCAACAAATGTAATTTCTGTTGCTAAGCTTTTCGGTCTTCGCTCGTTATCGCCACGTACGTCCACCTTCAGCTGCTTCACAGGTTGGGTGTGGACTGACTGGCCTGTTTCCCCGCCTGACAATGGAGGCTCAGTAATGGATAAAATAACATATTAATAGCTGCCTCGCTGACTCGCGGCTCAAAGATGTGTTTCATTAAAATCCAACCGAGATGTGTCAACCAGAAATAGCAGGAAAATCGAAGCAGGAGAGAACACGCCTGACAGAAGCAGCAACGTTATATTTCACAGCATGTTCGCGAGGAATTACAAGTGGAAGAAATATAGCGAAATTACATGAACTATAATCTACTGCATGACTTTGAGTCTATTGAAAAAATAAACAAAAAGATCCTCTTTTTACTTTTCACACATAAAATCTTTATACATAACCATTTACGGATGTATATGAGGTTATGCCTGGCCAATCATATGATCTTAACATAAGGCAGGAAACAGTACCCTTATATGGAGTTAAAAGCAGTTTCTAGTATTTGGGTTGGCAATGACAAAATTCTTGATTTAACTTCATCCTGATCATGAATGCTGTCAAACTAATGTGAATACTTGCAGCAAGAACACAAACATAGGAACCAATATCGCAAATGCACCGAGTGCATAATCAGATAAAATGGAATCTGATTATATATTACACATTATGCCCTAAAGAATTTGTAATCAGTGTAAATTATCCCAGTGTACATATATATAACTCTTTATTTAAACAGAAAAAAATCTCTTCAGACTCATTTTTGTATTTACAAGAGAGACCCGTTAAATACATCACAAAAATAGTATTGAGATTTAATTTGCTTTTCTTTTTTATTGTGATAATACCTGTATTTGATTTGTTTATAAGATTAAATGGGAAGTAGTCTATTTTTTTCAGGGACATTTTGTAGCACAATCAAGTAATTATATTACCTTCAGTTGTTATAAAAATGCTATATCAATATAATATGTCTTTGTGGTTAATTGCCTTCAACTTGGACATCCGTCTCTTTAAAAAAGAACTCCTGCTCTTTCTAAAGCATGAAACTCCCCCCTTTAAGTGAGGACGCATCGAAGCAAAACCGGAATGTGCAAAAATAAAAAACAACAAAAGAAACCCGACAAACATAAAGTTATTCCTGGTATGGAGTGTTGATATCTA
Organism: Brachyrhaphis roseni; assembly: GCA_903066815.1. Classification (NCBI taxonomy): domain Eukaryota; kingdom Metazoa; phylum Chordata; class Actinopteri; order Cyprinodontiformes; family Poeciliidae; genus Brachyrhaphis; species Brachyrhaphis roseni. The sequence goes on along the minus strand of CAEFZY010055061.1, from coordinate 8,696 downwards.
ATCCTAAATTGGTCCTGATGCTGTAACAGCACAGAACATGTTTCCATTTCAAGTTTTAGCAATAAGATTTTGAGCTAAGGGTGATCAAATGCACTTAAAGTTATTTTCTTTAAGTGCACAAATTCTCAAGCTAATCTGGGCTTCACAGTCCAAAGGACAAAGTCATTGGTTAGTACAAATTTTGTAGGAAAGACTTCATTTTGACAGGAAATACTGCAAGATTTTCTTTGTATTTACATTCTATCCAGAGGGAACCTTCTGAAAAGTGAATGCACACCAAGAGTCATAACCTGTTATACAGTGTTGTCCAAATTCACCTCCAAGTGCTTCCGGTCTTTATGCCACAGGTGGCCTATAAATAATCCACCAATGACTAGAGGTCGCATGATTTCATATACTCTAAAAGTCAAGGTCAAAAGTTAAGGCGCCCAGTCGCTGTGACGTAGTAGACGGGTTCACAGCAAGTTACAGGTTTTATAAGCTATATTCAAAGTGACCACTGACCCCTAGAGAGAAAGTTCTTCTGTCACTTTGGACTGACATGTCGCACAAACTCAAGTCCCGAACACCGGCTGGTATCGATGTTCGGGTAACATGATCATCTTGGACAACGAGTTGAAGTGAAACGTAAAAAGTCTCTTCAGAAAACAGATTAGCTTAAAAGTTGACTAGTTGGTTTAACCCCTAATGAAGCAAACACGCCGCATATTAAGGAACATATTAGAAGCAATTTGCTCCTGCAATGCTGTCAAGAATTTTGACTAATTTTGCTCATTTGCAAACCATCTTCATTTAGCGTCTGCTTGACAGAAATAAAACACACTTTAATCCTTTTTCTTAATGTGATTCAAAGTCAGACAGTAAGGGGACAGCAGCATACAGGGGGGTGATTTGTACATCTGCTGCACCCCTCTTTTAATAATAAAAGAAAAAATAGATAAATAAACAAAAAACCTTCCAGTCGATGGAAAACTGGATCAATGAGGGTCATTTTCTGCTGCGGTTCGCTTTGATGCCCCAGCCTTTTCTAATCAGAGTGCCTTTATTTTCTCGTATTATGGATCCAGACAGGAACACAGCACAACAAATAGGACTGTATGAGAAACATTTAAACGAGCGCTAGCATGTAGGCTAATGTATTTTTTAATAATTTCTGAGTCATCATTGTCACAGAAGGGGATTGTACTTAAATGCAGATCTCTGTTGTGGACCTTAATAGAACCGGCCGCCATGAAAAGCTGCACATTAGGATGTGGGAATAGAGATGATGGGAAGGGAAAACTGAGCCTTAAGGAGGCTATTGAACATAATAACATAACTTTATTGTTTTGAGTAAAATTCCCTATAAGATCTCAAAGAACTATTTTTTAAAGGTGATGATTAAAAGTGAAACCCGAACGTAAATTTTCTGACGCAAACCCTGTGATTACAGGTCATGAAAACTCTTCTGGCTAAAGACAAACAGATCACCCTTCGTCTCGACTCTGCAGGAAACTGATTTCACTTAAAAGTGCACTTTGAAGGCAAAACTTAATCAAGTGGCTGCAAGCATTTTTAACACTGGAAAAGGTCACATTTAAAGAACGGCACGCACCGTGTCAAAAGACAATTTTATTGAATTTTGGGAAAATATTTTCTTATTGTCATTATTGAAGGCAACACGTCTATTGAAAAATATTTTTGACAGCTTCAGTTGTTGAAATCTGTAAGAATTAGATTTATGCAAATCTTTCTATTAGTAAATAGATGAACACTGGACTTTCATTTTGACTCTACGCCCCGCACTGCAGAGTACTGCAGTGCGGGGCGTAGAGTAAAAATGAAAGTCCAGTGTTCATTGGTGGAAAACATCAGTTTTTCCAGCAGTTTTTAGGGTCAGAAATAAGAGGAATTTTAGGTAATCCTCCTACAACTTTGCTTTTTTGCAGGTTTCTTTTGGGTTGGTCAGTAGGTCAGTCACAAACAACCAACGTCTCTAAAGCAGAGTTTTTTTCTTGGCTAAGCCTCTCAACTGCGAACCAAGAATCATTCAGGCAAAAGGTGTTGCATTCACTGATGAGAGAAAGATCACATTTTAGAGTTTCCAATCTGCCATCGCCGGTCGGGGCGACTGAGCCAAATGTTTACTCCATACAGGAGCTGATATATTTGCTTAAGTCTGAGATTTCTCAACTTCCCTCATGTTCTAACACACGCTGCACTACGTGTCGCCAAACTCGGATGCAAGGGTCGAACAGCAGACGAGTTAAAAAGCTGTTCAAGTCGTAATAAAACTTTAAAATTCAGCAAAAAGGTTGGAAAACACTCAAGGATTACAGACCCATTGGAAGCAAATATAAAGGTTAGTTCAAACTTTCTGTATTCTATTATCCTCATCTATAGGTAGACACAATAATCAATTAATCACATCATAAATTAAAATGAGCTCAATTTTGTAGAGACATCATAATCCTTATGGCTTTGTTTGTGTTATTTTTTTCTGTTTCGTTTTATTGTTTTTGGTTGTTTCCAATATTTAAAATATCATCCAGATTTTTTTTTACAAAATTACAGATTGTTACACTTTGAGGAACTTGCATTACAATGCCCTCATCAGTGAATCACTGGAAAATGGTCTCCAAACAACAATATTATTGTTTATCGCAATAATTACCAGGATGATTTATCGTCCAGCAAAACCTGCAATGGTGACAGGATAGACAACTGATGCAAAGAAAATGCTTCCATGCTCAGATTTTGTAAAACACAATAAAGCAACCCTGTATTTCTATGCCAGGTCTTGGTGGGGCAAAACCTTGAGGCCAAACACACACACACACACACACACACACCCACACACACAGATTAGCCCTCAAAAATCTTTTTACATCCAAGTACCCAATGCCATGCACTGCCTCCAAGCACTCTACCACTCCCCAGCTTCCATTGTCTGCCAGCTGCATGAGGGCTCCCTCAGGCACAGACCAGCCTAATGTCTGGCCAGCTGTGGCCCTCGTCCTTAGCAAAGAGCTGAAACAGTGGCGGAGAAAGAAAAAGAAAAAAAAAAAAACAGTACAACCCAAAATTGAACTCGTGAGATTCAACGAGGTGAGAGGCCGAACCCACACAGACCCAGAAATCTAACACAACACGGAGAATTTCACTTGGTGCAACACGGAAAACACTTATAAGATGCTTAATTGAACCACAGAACCACATGCACTTTTGGTGCTCTGTGGGATTATTAATGAATGCGCTGACATTTCTTTTAATTTTCCGAGCACTGTTAGATGCTGTCCAGAGCTGTGGGAGGTATTCATGAAAGAAGGAGAAGGGAGGGGAAAAAAAAAAAAACGAGAACAGACAATAAAAAAACATAATGCATCAGCATACGGTGGATTGTGCACGGGATGGCGGAAATAAGACGGTGGCACCTGGGGGAATCGTCCGGCCCAGTGCTACACAACAGCCCAGGAGGTCTGGCTAACATTAACACACATTATACGCAAGACCAGCTTTACAGCGGGACACCATCACATGCTGTTTGCATCTCTGCTCCATGTACTTTGATGGTTTGAATTTATAATCAGCGGGGACTGGGAGGTCAGGATTTTTCATAGAATCAAAGCTACTTATTAATATTTCTCCTATTGGTCTAACTCATGTAAATGAGCTGAAACTTAATTGTGTTTTTTTTTTTGTGTGTGTGTGCGTGTGTTTTTCTCATTACTGAGAACCACAGGCATTATGCGCCTTAATTTTTGCGCTGCTGTTTTTCCCTACCTTCGCTGGCGTTCCTGATGTCATTATGAAATCACTTTTAATGGCGTGTGCTTCTAATATTTGCATAACATATTACAATAGTGGCGAATTAATCTGCTGCTCGATTTAAATTAGTGGCATTCAGAGAATCAATTAAGTCACCATCACTTTCCGAGCTGCATTAAGTGCCAACAGCGAGGGGAATGGAAAATTACATTTCCCTTCACAAAATTTGCATACTGCATTGGCACTGGTAATGCACTCAGCTCCTTGGCAAAGAAAGTGCTTACTTTGTTCCAACTGCTAAAGACAGCTGAGAAAACTGTTCCTCCCTCCGCTGAGTTTGAAGCTGTGATTTTTTTTTCTCAAGGAGACATTACCCCAACCCAGTACATTTTGTAGTCATTTCTTGGACAGCAGTTCTTGGCTCCAGTGATATCCTTTGCAAATTGCAACATGCCCATTGCTTTGGGTCTTTCCACATCATTTCCAAGGCGTTCATAGTGGAATTGGAGTTTTTTTTTGCTTATTCTCCACTGGAAAAGTATTAATCTCGCTGAATTTTTGTTAGTATGTAATGTGTTTATGGTGGCCAAGGAGGGTAAAGAAAATGCCACAGCCACAACGCAACAACAAAAAGGCACAATGCAACAACAAAAAATCATAATGCAACAAACAGCCACAACAACAGAAAGCAAAATGCAATGACATGAAGACTCGACACTAAAAAGTTACAACGCAGCAAGGAAAAGTCACAATTCACAACGCAATTAAAAGCCACAACAGCAAAAGTCGCAAAACAACAAAAAGCCTTAACACTAGAAAGTCACAACAGAATAAAAGACAACTCTATGCTAAAAAGCCACAAGGCAACAACTAAAAGCCACAACAAGATGCCAGAAAGTCACAACACAAAAGAAACGGAAACACCAAAAAATCACAACACAACTACAAAAAGCCACAATGCAACACCGAAAAGTTGCAACATAATAAAAGACAACACAACAACAAAATGCCACAACACAACAAAAGACACAATGCAATAATACAGGGCTCAACTGAACAACAAACAGCCAGAACATAACACACCACACGAAGCCATGATAGAAATTATTCTAGCATGTTTGTCATAACTTTGTGTTGACATATCTTCTGTTGTGCTGTGATTTTTGCAGTTTGTTGGCCCTTCTAGGCCACCATAATATGTAGTCTGTAGAACCAGGTATACCAGGTTCTACAGACTTTCTAAGCACAACTTTAAAAAGTGTGACATGAACTTAATTTTAGCTCTCTTTACTCTGATGCCCCATAATAAGCTTCAGCGGAACCAACTTAACCTCAGCATGCATCCCGTGGTTGTGTGAAGGAATTTTAGAGAACATCAGTGGGAAACAAGACACATTAAAGTTCTCTGACAGGAACGTTTAAAGATGGGTTAGGGCATAAAGCAATAGCTTTAGATTTGTTTCATCCATCATGAAAAGATGGAAAGAGTTTTTCACAACGACAAAGCAACAAAGATGGACATGAAGTATTGTGAGTAGATTATTAATTAGAGAAGCAGCCATGTAAATTACATTCTGAGGCCTACATGCAGAACATCCCTACATAGTGATATGGTGATGGCAGCATCATACTGGATTGATGATTTTATTCAGCACTCTTAGTTCCTTCTTTTTTTTTAAGAGAGGGAGAGAGCTGGGCATCCACTTGTAGACAAATTCTAAAATTGAAAGAATTTCAACAAAAAAAAAAAAAAATGCAGGAAGTCTAATAATTCACTTCCTGTCTGGAATCGTATCCAGTCTATTTAAATTCCTTACTGCGCCGTGGTAACGGGCTGAAGCCTTTCTCACAACAAGTGAAACTGCCCTGCTTTGCATTTTCTCTTCCACTCACTGTCTCTTTCTCTCTGACTGCTGCCCATACGCTTCTGTTTAGCAGAGCTCCCAGAATGCACGGCGGCATGATGTCTATCGGCATTCGCCGTGCAGTTTAGATTTTAATTTCCAAGTAAAATACCAACCAAATACCATTCTTATGGTTTACCACGCTCATCAATAGAACCGCAAAATGTTTCAGTCCTGCCACATAAAAGCCTTTTTATGAAGCTGAAGGAAAAGGAGGGAAACAAAGCCGATGTGTTTGTGCGAGAGCGTAGCGTTGCAACACAGAATGCGCCCTCTGGGTGACATATGACCTCTCTGCTTTGGCAGATTGTCAATACATTCTATTTCTTCACAATCTGATATTGGGTTTTTTTCCACCCAGCTCTAATGCCTTCCTGATTTTAGGTATATATTATTTTTCCCCCACTTCACAATCTTCACTATATTCAACAGAGAGAATATTGAAGTTACAATGTGATAAACAGTGAAAAAATTACAGTGGGCGACTGTAAATAAATTTGTGTGTTACTGTATTCCCCCAGGTCAAAAACATGAGGTGGTCTTAGCTGCTCTGTTGCATTTTCTTCACTGGGGTTGCAATGACGACCGGAGCGGTCAGTGCAGAGTTAATCTGACCCATCCCCATGACCCTTTGATGAAGCATACCTCGTCTCCTGGGAGTGGTCTTTCCAGGGTGATAAATCCCAGATTCACAGGGACTCTACAGGGAGAGAGTGCTCTCTGTAGAGAGAGCACTCTCTCTACAGAGGCACAGCCACCGAATCTCAACCCAGTCGAACACCCACGAAACACTCCGCAACCTGTCGCGAGCGATGTTCGGCGTTTTAGTCATGGGATGGCACCGCGTGGCCTGGAAATCTCTGCCACCTTCTTGATAAGCCTTTTAATAAACAATAGCTGTGACAGGGAAGTGACAACGTGGATGTGCCGTTCTGTCGCAACCAATTAAAATCGTTATTCCTTCAGGGTATGGAATTTGGGCCCGGCGTCCTTCTGCAATCATCCTGTCAAGTGACTCACCTATAAGCCTCCGCGCGACTACACCCATCGCTATTCGAGAACTCCGGTTTCCTCCTCTCTCTTTAATCTCCTCTCACCTCTCTCGGTCAACCTGAGTCTGCGCCTCGCTTGCTAACATCACCATTCACAAAGCCCACCTCTCACTGTACTCTGTAGACAGTGGAGCTGACATTAAGGCAGATGGATTTTCTCTCAATCCGCTTAAGACATCAGACGCCGAGTGACTTTGTTCCCTTTTTTTATTTATTTTTTTTTAAAGACACATTTTAATACTACTGCTTTCATGTCTGAGTGCCTTCCCACTGTTAAAGATATTGAGTCAGTAGACTGGTGCATGACAGGTAGTCAGACCTTGTCAAGAGAGAGCGATGAAGTGCTTCTAAATTTGGCCCACTTACTTCAGTTTGATAATTTAACGCCAACCGCATCGAGCAATGGACCTCTTCAATGAAATGAAGCTTCTGTGTTTTTAATCTGAAAAGATTGACAAAATGAGATCCAGCAGGAGTTTGGACTACTATGACCAGCCGACACAAAGGAAGACCTTTCCCAACTACTTGCAGCAAACTGTCTGCGACTGGGAATCAAACCCAGGAGATCCGGATTGAGGATCCCCTGCAGCCAGCTGATCCACTGAGTGTCCCTGCAGAATTGTTTTATTTCTGAAAGATGTGTTCAAGGCCATACTACTGCATCTCAATCCCATTTATGTCTGGACTGACTTGGCCACTTCAAAGCCTCGATTGTGTTTTTTTTTTCTGAACTATTCAGTGGTGGACTTGCTGGTGTGCTTTGAATAACTGTCATACGACATAGCCTAAAGTCACTTACTGTTAGTCTGGCATTTTCCTCTTCAATGTTCTTGCAGGTTTCATGGCTCAGTTAATTACTTCAAGTCATCTAGGATGTGAACCAGCACCATCGTAATGCCACCACCATGTTTGACAGCCGTTCCCTGAAATGCTGTTTTGGTTTAATGTACCAGGACAGACACTTTGCAAAAGAAATTCCTGTTTGGTCTCATCACTGCCTGGAAGATTTTTCCCAAAGAATTGGGGATCAAGAAGATCTACATACATATGTACATTATAGGGTATATTTACGGGCTTTTGTTTGCGATGGCATTCAGAATAACTAAAAGACTCTTCCTTCCACCGTCTCTGAAAACAGAGTCCAGACTTTTGGTTTCCTGCTCTTTTTTTCATGATTTTTCTACATGTATCGAAAGGCGCTGGGGGAGACAGCAGACAGGAGATGATGGGAGGCCAGGGACAAAGCAGTTTGTCTGATGTGAATGTTGTTATGTTCTGTTATTGCATGAAAAGGACAGAAGGGGGAGCTCTGAATATGAATGTGCCAATATATGCTGTAGGTGGAGAAGAAGAGAGAACGCGAGAGAGTAAAGAAGAGAACTGAAGCTAAACTACGTCTCATGCTGATTAATTCCCACTATTTCAATTTAGCAACACCACAACATTGGCGACGAGGATGTCTATTTCTGTACCTTTACCTGCTCCATTCATGCCATGCCCAGGAGAACCAGCAATACCATTTCCAACATGGCTAAAAATGTTCGACAACTACATGTTAGTGATAGCTGCATCGGGGGATGGATGGCCTGATGCCAGAAAGCGCGCGGTTCTACTTCATGCCCTGGGTACAGAGGGACAAAGGCTTTTCTACACCCTGCCGAATACCGGAGACACGTTTGCTACTGCTATTGCTGCCCTAAAAGAACATTTTGTGCCGAAGGTGAACGTCATTGCTGAACGTCACAAGTTTCGACAACGAGCACAGAGACCGGATGAGACGGTAAACCAATTCTTAGCTTCATTAAGGGAGTTGGCTGCTACATGTGATTTTGGGAACATGGAGGAACAAATGCTACGTGATCAGCTGATCGAGCGTGTTGCTAATACTCTCATAAGAGACCGATTATTACTTGAACCGGACTTAACGCTTGCTAAAGCTACTACATTGGCGTTGCAAATTGAAAGTGGATTAAGAGATGCTAACGTCCTTTCT
>CAEFZY010055049.1:0-17866 GCA_903066815.1 Brachyrhaphis roseni | reverse complement strand
AACCGGAGAGCTGGCCAACCGGAGAGCTGGCCAACCGGAGAGCTGGCCAACCGGAGAGCTGGCCAACCGGAGAGCTGGCCAAACGGAGAGCTGACCAACCGGAGAGCTGGCCAACCGGAGAGCTGACCAACCGGAGAGCTGGCCAACCGGAGAGCTGGCCAACCGGAGAGCTGGCCAACCGGAGAGCTGACCAATCGGAGAGCTGGCCAATCAGGAGTAGCAACAAAATTAAATCTGGAACATTTGAGTCAATTTGATAACATTGATGTTCAGTTTGGATCGAATCGGTTCTGTTTGGTTCTGAAGCTTCCAGTAGTTTATATTTTTATATTTTCCTAATTTTTCTTTCTTATAAATCACTTTGATTTCATCTCAGTTCACTACAATTCAGAATAAATAACATTTCAGTGCATTTTCTATAAATGCAGATTTATTTTCAGCTGCAGGTTAAAGTCTCTGATCGAGTCTCTGACTTTGACCTGTTGGTGGAACAAAGTTGATGTTTTTAATCTGGATTATCAGGAAGATGACAGACATAAAAGTGGATTCATTGAGCCACCAGATTTGCTCCAGTTTCCAGAGGAACCAGAGACTCTCCGTGTTTCATCATGAAATGTTTTCCACTGTAAAACCTGTTTCTGCTAAACTCTGATAAGTTGCAGCTTTGTGTTGGGCCCAGTTCTCCGTCTGCTTCCAGGTACTTTTTGCTCCGTTCGCTTTTCATTTCTTCCTCCATTATAAACGTCTGAGGTGTTTAATGAGAAAGAAAGGGAACTTTGAAGCGGAGTGTCGGCTGGCGGAGGAACCAGGCCGTCCCCTGAGACGCCGTGTTTCTCCTCCTGCCTTTTGTTTCCTTTCAGACGTGAGAGAGAAGATTTCTCTTTGAAATGTTTTGTTCTCTTCAGAAGCGTCGAGTCAGAGGGACAAAGCAACCTTCAGCTGGAAGTTTCCACAGAAAACCTGGAAACTGACTGACTCTCCTCAGTCTGCCCAGCGACTGACGCGGCGACGGATCCACTCAGGAAAGATTTACACGACGGATCCGGATGAAGGACAGCGGCGACGGATCACACACAAAGCAATAAATTATCCAGTAAAAGGTTTAATAATTTAGTATTTATGACTGGACAACCAGGAACAAACCTCCCTGCCGGCGTTCTGGGTTCCTCACGTTCAGAAGACGTGGTTCTCTGAACCCTGGTAACCTGAACGCCGTCTGGCCTGAAAGGCCTTGAGGTTCTTCCAGAGGAGACCGGTCAACGTTTTCATAACATATAAATACTTTTTGTTTTGTATTTATTCATTATTAGCAAAAAACTAACAGAGACTACAGTGACCCGACTAGGAAATAAATACATGATGGATCACAGAAAACCTGTGAAGAATGATTTTCATTTGGGTGTTTCAGTTCTAGCTGCAGCCAGCAGGTCCAGATCTGCCCAAAAAAAGCCCATCAGAACCGGAACTGAGACATGAATGAAGCTTCAGCAGGACACAAAGTCCTGGTGAGTTTTCAGCGGTTTGTTTCTGGTGACGATGGAGGCTAACAGGTTAGCTTCCTGGAAGCTGTTACGGCTGCAGTGGGTCTCTGCCCTTGTTCCTTGTAGGGTCTAGAGAGGCAGGCCCTCTGCAGGTGATATGTTTTAATCTGATTAGTGCTCTTCTGCTTTAAATGCTCTTAGGCATGCAGCAAACAGGAGGCTTCTCCCTCTCTCTCCTCAGATCCCCATTTGGTTTGGTTTGTATCTTATGTTTGGGTTTTTGTTAGGTTTGTTTGCATTTGTTTATTTCTGGTTAGTTATGGGTTTTGCATTAACTTACTTTGGTTTCTCATTTCATTCATTTCTTCAGTATAATTTAATAAATTCCATTTTCATTTACTAAGTAAATCTTTGTGTGGTCTCCCTTTAATGTTACCCCACCAAACGAGCCTGGTGGACGTAACAAAGCTAACAGGTTAGCTTAGCTTCCTGAGCCATCCACGCCACATTCTCTTACTGCTGGTTTGGGGAATCCTCGTTTCTTCTCTTGTCTGGTTCTGGTCATTCGGGCTGGACCGCAGACGGTTCTGTTCCTTTCAAACTTTCATCTTATTGGCTGAAACCAATAAACTTCGCTATGTTAGCAGCTGGGAAACAGCTCAGATTTGCTCTGTGAATCAGCTGAATTCAAATACGAAGTTTATTACTTTAAAACCTCTGAAACTGTAGTGGTTTCCTCATGACTTTAACTAGGACATTTAGCAAAAACTGCTAACTCTCTAAGATGTATGGTTTTCATGTTTTTTCTCTGTTTCTCTCTGACGAATTGTTCCTGTTTGTTTCACAAATTCTGCTCAGTTTCTCCCAGATGTTGATGGGTCAGAACCGGGTTGGTTCCCGGGCCGGTTCCGGGTCGGGTCCGATTTAACGTGGGTTCGTCCCGGTGCCTGCAGTCGGCTCTGTTTGCGCTCTTAGGGGAGAGCAGCGTGTAATTAGCATGTTGTCTGGAGCAGAAACGCGGTTCCCTTCAGCCTCCACTCCGTCAGTAAAGTCATAAATTACTGTCTTTGTGTCGCTTCCTCACTCCGCTGCTTAGCGACGTCTAATTAGCCCAGCGTGTCTGCAAACTGTCGGCGTCGAACTTTTTATTTTGTCATTGAAATGAGCTTTTACAAGTGAACCGCTGAGACGTGACGTGTCGCCGGATCCATAATCCTGAAAGAATTGTTTACCTCTGACAACGAGAAGAGCAGCCGGGCTGCCTGCAGACACAGGATCTTATTAATCAGAGAAAAGATGCTTTAAGTCAAATCAATAGAGATTCAGAAACAGAGGAGGAACAAGTTCAGCTGCTGCAGCCGACTCCCTGCATCCAATGGGTGGCGCTGGTTGCTACAATGGATAGTAGCCACACAGGACAACGCTTTTATTCTATTGGCTGAGAGACAAAGGTGCATTTTTATTCCAGAAGCAAGCAGAAAATGTTTGGTAAGTGAGCAGAGAGTCAGCAGAAACTATGTCTGAGCGTAAGAAGTTTGTAGTTCAAGAATTGCAAGTTTTGATAAGAAAGACATGAAGTCTTCAGACGTAATCTACCCCGACCTCACATCTTGGTGGGCTTCAATACTCTACCCCCATACTGGTTCTGTTTGAATGTGAACGCCAAGCGGACCAGAGACCGCTCCAAAAGCAGGAAGTGGACTACACTGCAGGGCATTCTGGGTAAATACAACCCAAGCTAATGTGTTAGCCTAGCGCTAGCAGCAGAAATGTCTCCTGGTCTTTAGCCAAAGACTAAAGAGAAATCCTCCAACACTAAAATCTGATCCTCCATCTTGTTTCCATCTGGTGAAGAAGGAAGTTGCTCTCAGTGTCTTCAGTGGTTCTTGGTGCAGCGCCCCCACAGGCCAGGAGGGGAAGAGGTTGGTTTGACTCAGAACCACAGCAGCTGCAGGTGGAGCAGATGATGGAGTTCTGGTTCCAATAGAACCGGGTCAACCGGACTGTAAGGGGGTAAAACACTTTAAGTCCCTTTAAGATCCAGGATCCGGCTGGAGTCGTAGTGTTTATATGAAATCTGAAGGCTGTTTGAATCTTTCTTCATGTGTTGATGTTTTCTGCGTTCACGCCGGCTGCAGCTCGACTTCGACTCTCAGCGTTTTGGTTCTTCAAGGTAAAAACTTTGTTTTCCTGCTGAGCTGCTCTGAGTGTCAGAGGATCCAGGAGATCAATTATAAACCTGAGGTTTATGAACACATTCAGGTTTTAAACCTGTCTGAAGACAAACAGGCTCAAACTGATTATAAAACCTCTCCACTGGGGGGCGCTGTGGAGTCTCAGAGCAGACTTGACCCTGCCTGTCACTGCTGCTCCTCTCCTTCACCTGCTGCTGATGCTAATCCGTCCAGAAAGTGTGTGCAGACGTCCAGCCAGCAGAAAGCATGAAGGTGAAGCTTTATTGATCCGCAGGAGAAACTGTGAGCAGATCAGAGCGCCGGCGGCTTCAGCAGCTGGCAGAACCCGCGTCAGAGCCAGGGCCTTTCATCACAGCAGATGCTGCCTGACAGCAGGTCGCGACCCCGCTGCCCGCACCTTAAACACACACACAGTTCACTACAAGTGGCTGCCAGTGGGCCAGACTGGAGCTGAGAGAAAACACTGAAATGTTCTACAGAGCAGCATGAATCTTGAACGCTGCAAAAATAATCAGGATGATTAGAAACTCCTGCTGCAGCTTTAATGAGGATTTTACATCTAGAGTCTAACCTGGACTGCAGTCTGCAGGACGGCAAACCATACCGCTTTTATTCATGAAGAACTTTAGAATAAAGATCCACAAAGTGACGTACAATAAAATAGATAAGATCATTAAAACAAAGCCCACCTGTCAGGATGAGCAAAGGATTCAACAAATAAGTTGATTCAGAAAGACGAGAGAAACCTGATCTCTGCCTGGATGTAGGAGGACGAACTCCCATCACTTTAATCCAACTCCAGTCCCGGAAAGTCCAGTTTGTTTCACCGGCCTCCTGATGGTCCGGTCGACCCGGTTCTACTGGAACCAGAACTCCACCACCTGCTCCACCTCCAGCTGCTGTGGTTCTGAGTCAAACCAACCTGTTCCCCTCCTGGCCTGTGGGGGCGCTGCACCAAGAACCACTGAAGACACTGAGAGCAACTTCCTGTTTCACCAGATGGAAACAAGATGGAGGATCAGATTTTAGTGTTGGAGGATTTCTCTTCACTTCAACCAAACCCAGACTGAGGTTTGGAGGATCAGAGGTCAGAGGTCAATTAGTGTTCACACCTCACCAAGCGAATCGGAGTTTCTGGGCAGACGGACTGGAGTTGATGATGAAGAGTTGGTTCTGGTTCTGGTTCTAGTTGTTTTCCAGTAGGAGGTTGCTGATTGGCTCCTGGTCTCCATGGTGAGCGGTTTTCTCACGCCGTGCCTCAACATGCTGGCTCTGCATCCTGTTGCCATGGCGCTGGGCTGCAGGGCGGAACCACCTGGAGGCTCCGTGGATTCTCACATGCGTCGCCCTCCTCCTCTTCATCCTCCTCTCCCTCATTCACACCTCAGCGGTCAGGCTTCGGTGTTTGCAGCTTTCTCACGTCTCTCCCTCCTTCCATTCATCTATTTCCATTTATAACTTTTGTTCCTCCTCCTTTCAGAATGAAATTCATTTTCCTCTTTTCTCTTCCTGCTGTCCCAGTTTCTCCCTCTGGCCTCCTTCTGTTCAGGCTAACAGCAGCTAACACAACAAACACCACTTCCTCCTCTGGACTCACTCCGTTCTTCTTCTCCTCCATCTCCTCGTCTTTCTCTAACAGTGAACAAACTCACCTTCTTTAAAAACTCATTAATTTTAATAGCTACATCATCATTCTGGGAAATCCTCTGCTTTTCATTATTCTTCATCTCTGGAGATGAAATATAATAAATTCCTTCGTTCTGGCTGGGGGCGTGGCCACAAGGCTATCCTGGGAATCTGATTGGCCAGCCTGCCTGGCTCCGCCCACCACAGCAGGGTGTCAGTTTATTTATTTCATTTCAGACACAAATTAGTGTTTTCTCCCAGCTGTGTGTCGGTTCACCACAGAAATGTTCCTTTTGGTTTTGTTGAATGTTTTAAGTTTATTTTTTTAAACTAGAAAATTACATATTAATGAATATTTACATGTAAATACATGAGATTACAGCCAAATGACTAATTTCCATCTCTATTCCCATTGGCAGGACGATGTGTGTCAATCAGGTTTATTAGTGAAGCACATTTCAAAGTACATTAAAATTATAACACAGAAATAAAAAAGTCATAAAAACATCATACAGGATAAACCAGAAACCAACATTACGTTTTGATGAATGCCATCATCAAAAATAATCAATACGCATCAGATATGTTGGTCAATGTTTCATTCATTATGGTTCAAAATCATCTAGCCAGTGGCTTTAGGTTTGGTTTAAAGGCGCTCAGTGTTTCGGCTGTTTTTCAGTTTTCTGGAAGTTTGTCCCAGATTTTGGTGCATAGATGCTGAAAAATGTTTAATAGAGAGAATAAGGTATATAGTTAAACAGTTTTTGCCATTTTTAGTCAATATTGGTTTACTAATTTTGACTTTAAGTTAAAAAGTTGAGTAGATTTAGCATAACGGTGCTAGTTCTATACAGCTAAGCTACGCTAAGCTAAACGGGCTTACAGTGTCCTAACACTGTAACAAACTGAATAGTTTTCACTGTTAAGCAGATCTTTGTGTTTTATTTGGATAAATAAATAGTTTGCTGTTCAAGTTTTGGCAAACGGTTCATTATAATCTGCATTTTGATTAAATGAAGTTTTAGCCTCCCTGCTGCAGCAGCTGTAGACGCAGCATCAATGTAATAACCATATAAATCATGCTGCTCCTCTCCTCTTGGGTCTCTGGACACAGACAAAGTGATTCCTGCTGCTCAGAGATTATCGGTCAGTTTCCTGGAAGGTTAAAGTCTCGGCCTGAAGCCTGAATTCCTGCGACCTTGTCTCCGTCAGCTCCTCGCTCTCCTTCTGGACCGACCTCCTACCACTGAAGGGCTTCTGCTAAATGTCAAGACCGAAGTGTTTCCGGCCCGGTCAGCGGCGCCGAGCTTATCGGTGTCTGGATTCCTGACGGAGCTCCATTAACGCCGAAAAGGTCATCAGACCAAAAATCCAGGTCCGACACGGCAGATGGATCCTCAGATGGATCCTCAGATGGATCCGGTTCACGGCCTGCTGTAACAATCTGATCAGAGATGAGCTCCACATGCAGAACCGAACGGAGGTTAGGAGGCGATCATAATGGATCACACCGGATCAGAACGGATTAGACCGGATTAGTTTGGATCTGAATGGATCAGAATGTTTTCTTTGTCAGTTCCATGATTTTATCTTCCTTGTATTAATGGAAGATTAATGCAAGGAAGGATTAATGCTCCTCCACCTCCACCGCCATATATATGATGTATATATACCATATATTTTCTACTTTGATATTAAAAGTAAAAAAAAAAAAAAAAGATCGGATCAGGTCGGATTGGGTCGGATCAGAACTGATCCGTTCTCCTCTGTTTGTCGTCTTCATCTAAATGTCTGGACTTTCGCCACACAGTAAAATTACTGCAGAGGCTGTTTAGTTTTTATAAATACAATAAAACATTTAACACAAAGGTCGCCGTGTTGTTTACGCTGCAATGCATGCCGGGTAGATGACGCATGCTAGACGCTACAGTGCTAGCTCCGTCCATCCAGAACAGAAACTTTAAGTCATTTTAGTTTGAACCGGAGTCTTGAAAGAGAAAGAAATGAGAAAAGGAAATAAAGACGAGGAGAGAGTTTGGTAAAACAGCTGCAGTTCGTTCTGCTATCATGGAAACAGAGCGAAGCTACAAGGAGCTCCAGCTTCTAACTAGCTGCTAACGGTTAGCATCAGGATCAAAACATTTTCTCAAATATATTAAATGATGCTGCAAAGACTGAAAGATGCTTCAGTGTCCCTTTAAACATTCATTCATTATAGTGACATTTGTTTTGGTATTATCTCTGGCTAACAGTGTTAGCGCTACCTAAAGATGTTAGCTGCTGCTAATCATGTTAGCTCTAGCTAATACAGTAAACGAGTCGCTCGTGTCAGCAGGCATCTGGTGTTTATCAGGACATGGAAGCCTTGAGGCCTCAGTCCAGATGTTTTTGAGCTCCACCCTCATCAGCCTCCATCAGCCTCCACCTCCTGCCTTTTACTATTGGCTACTATCTTAACCTGCTAGCTTCATGGCCCAGCATGCACTGCACAGGTAAAAATAATGGCGATAAAGATAAACAGCGTCTGAAGTAATTATGAGTTTTTCTGTAACAACTTTTAGGTGAATAGGGAAATTACAAAATATTCAGGCCAACTTAGTCTTCTGTGTCTTTGGTTCTGCTGAGTCGGGCCACGCTGCCGGATCTGGTCTGGTTTCTACTGAGGGGTTTTTGTTTCTTCTGTCTCCCTCCCTCAGGGAGTTCTTGCTGCTCCTGAACGCATCACGGATCCGTGCGGTCCTGCTCTGGATGCGGTGAGGTCGGTCCAGGTGAGCTGCTCCTGCTGGCCTCTGATTGGCTCATCAGGCTGTAGCATCAGTACCTGGAGGAGAGGAGCGTGACTCCTTCACCAACGGCGGATCAGAGAGAGCCAGGTCACATGGACGACCTCTGACCTCCAGTGTCAGCAGACATCATCACTAAAATAACCTCAAGCTTTTATGATCATATGTTATTTTTTCCTGAAGGGAAAAATTTAAAGAAAATACAATGTACAAAATTGGATCAGTTTATTTTCCTATTAAATATTTCCGACTATTAAAATATATTTCATTCCTACAGCAAATCACCAGCAGAGAGGAAAATAAAAATAATTGTTAAGACTTTGTTTTTTCTTGCTTTGGTTCTGAAGGCCATTTGAATCCAACAAGCAGGAAAAGGGATTTTATAAATGTTTCTTTTTCTTTTGCTTAAACAATTTTTTTTCTTGTCCTTCATGAAAAGAAAAGAAAAACACTTTTTTCCAGTTGCCCTTCAGGGACTAAACCAAACAAAAGAGAAAATGCAAAGAAACTATTTTTTTACTCTGTTGGATGTTTGCTGAAAAAATATAGTTTTTTAAATTCAGAAAACCGTTGATGAAGTTTTGCACGTTACGGTTTTTTTAACTCTTTCTGGTGAAAAAATGTTCCACAAGAAAAAAGCCTTAAATATTGAAATGTTAGCAGGATCTGCTGAAAGCAGCACGGTGGTGGAGGGATGGGGATGTGGGCTCTTGCTGGAACTACCAGACTAAAATATATATTTAATTTATTCACTCATAAATCTTTGTTTGCCAGATTTTTTAAAAAATAACCTCTATCTGATATTAAACATGTTTTCATTAAATTTCTGTTTTTAAAAGTAGTTTTTTCTTAGTTTTATGTAATATTCTATTTTTAGATGTTATGTTTTCATTAGTCAGCAGAAAATCATCATAATTAACTAAACATAAGTACTACATAATGTGTTTCATGTAGTGATATTTATTCTGAAATAGTTTTGTTAATATTCTAATGTTTTTATTTTTCTGATGTAAATTTTACTCTTCAGTCTTTTATTGTTTATTGATCTTCTCCACTGTGGATCAATAAATGATCGTTCTGGTTCTGATTATTGTTCAGTTGTGCATCTGATCTGATTCTTTTGTTACTTCCTGTTTTCAGGTGTCACTTCCTGTCGTGAGCCGAGCCACGCCCTCATTCCTCCACCTGCCTCAGCTCTGCAGATCCTCTTCCTGCCCAGAGACTCATTTCCGTTTTCAGGTTTCGTTTTTCCATCTTGCCTCTGCGTCTCATCAGCCAACCTGGAAGGTGAACCCAGACGTGTCGTAAGGTGCAGATTTACTCTGTTGCCATGGTGAAATGGTTGTTTTTAACTCTAAACGAGAATCGTTTGTTTGTTAGCAGCTTCAGGCTAAACGCTCGCTGGAAATCCTTGGAGTGAAAGTTGTGGAATCTGCAGAGAGAGGAATGTATTTCTGTTTGTGTGAAAAACCTTGAAACGTTTAACCTTCGTACCGACTCAGAGCAAAAAATGTTTTAAATGACGCCACAAATATGAATCTGCACAGAAACCAGAATAAAACTAAATTTATTCTGTTGTATAACATCTTGTTTTATGGGAGCAAAATGTTCTGATGAATTCATATCCACATGTATTAACGACGTATTTCTGATTTTACTGTCAATCAGATTAGTAAACCTGAACATTGTGGCTTCCATTGGTGTAAATTTAGCTATGATGCTAATTTGATCCAACAGGCTCCTGAGGAAAGAAACCGACTGTGAGCATTAAAGTTATTTAATTTAATTACTTTGTTTAATTAAAATCTGCTGTCAGACCTGCAGTTCTGGGTGTTTCAGAACAATTTATCCTGAATGGACCAAACAAAGAGATTAAAATCATCATCATCAGTCAGCAGATCAGCGCTCAGATTTAAGCTCCCTGATCGTTTCCTCTGACTCAGACGATCTGTCCTGACCTTCAGACTGTTTTACTGCCATGTTGACCTTTTTATGCAGTTATTATTTCTGACATTTGTCTGGCTGCAGAGAATCGATGCCAGAGCCACGAGGTGAGGCGAGTTAGTGCAGGTTAACATGACGGCGGCTCGTCACGCTGAGAAGATCTCTGTCATTTTCTCTCAATCTGTAAACCAGCGAAGAAGAGAAGGAAACTCTCATGATGAAGGAACTCCTCTTCCTCTAATATCATCTTCTTTAAAGAGCTAAACATGACGGGTCAGGACAGCTGCAGGTTAGTTCTGTTACCTGTTAATAAGATGCAGTAAACCTGCAGCTTTACTCACAAACAAAACAGAAAAAATGCCAACTAATCGTGTTTCCAAACCGGATTAGAACAAATCAGTCAAGTTACACAAACTGTAGTTTCTCCAGATGTTGACGCTGCGTCTGGTTGGAAGAAACAGGAAGTGGAGACAATGGAGACAATCCTCCCTCCTGGAGGTTTGGACTTAGAAATGTTTCTGACTTTGGTTCCTCTGGTAAGGCAGAGAGCCGTCGGTGAATCACGACGTCACAACTTCTCAACGTGTTTCCATCTTTTCTCCTGCGCTAACATTAGAAGGTTAACCAAATGTTGCCTTTTCCATCAGCAGTTTCTAATGTGATACTTTTGTTATAAACTAAATATTTCGCTCAGTCTTAAGCATGTAGTTGGGAACTAAATATTTAGTTTACAAACTAAATGTTTAGCTAAATATAAACAGCTAGTTTAGAACATTTTAGACTCTGCTCCTGAATTTCTTCTGACAGTTGAAATTTTCCAGAATAAATGAATAAATAAGTAAACAGATGAAATGTGACTCTCAGAAAGAAAAACTCGTTTTTAAATAAACCAGAACATCGGCGTCAGTTTTTTACTCCCTGCAGTATTTCAGTTTATTTCGGTTCAGGTTGTGATCTAAACTCTGCTGTTTCCAGATGCGGCGGGTCCGCGGTTCCGTTCAGCCCGAACAGAACCGGATGGAGCTGCAGGACAGCTTTTAATGAAACGCTCCCATCTCCAGTCCCACCGGACAGTTTAGTGGAAAGTTGGTTAAAGCGGCGCTGATATTGACTCGCTCAGTGAGAGCTTAAAGCAGCGCGGCGGTGACACTTTTATTAACGTGATGAATGCTTTCTGGATGGGACATCTTGTCCTGCCGCCAACAGAAAGCTCTGATTTATGATCGCTTCTCAGGCTGCTGTCAGAAAACAATAGCAGCGGGAATTATCGGGACTGGAGGATCTCAGCAGGACAAATTAATGATCCCGTCACACAGCTGGACTCCTGCGCGGCTCTAATCACTCCATGACCGAGATGTAATCCAGAGTGATCACTGCTTTTATCTGTGAGGGGCAGCTTCATCACGCTGGAGTGAGGAGGAACTGAGGAGGTCTTGGCTCATCTGAACCTCCTCAGTTCCTCCTCTGCTCCTCAGTTCATCTGCTTCAGCAGCAGAACTTCACTGAAACCTTCAGGACCGAGCGGACCGGCCAGCACTGAACCGTGAGACAAACGAACCGAGGTGGTTGACCCCGTTGCTAGGTGTGGTCGACGCCGTTGCTAGGTGCGGTCGACGCCGTTGCTAGGTGTGGTCCACCCCGTTGCTAGGTGTGGTCTACCCCGTTGCTAGGCGTGGTCCACCCCGTTGCTAGGTGTGGTCGACGCCGTTGCTAGGTGCGGTCGACGCCGTTGCTAGGTGTGCTGCTGTCTGATTCTGACTCTGATTGGTTGGTCTTCTACTTCTTGTTTAATGGCCGTTGAGCACCGTTATGATTATTGCATCACATTCTGTGTTAATCTGGAATCTGTTTGGTTCTGTGGCGGCGCAGAGGAAAAGCACAACCCACCTTTTGAGGCCTCGGTCCTCATGCTAGTGGTCGCAGGTTCGACTCCCGGCCTGGTGACATTTGCCGCATGTCTTCTTCCTCTCTCATTACCCTCCTTCCTGTTGAACTGCCTTCAAAATAAAGGCCACTAGAGCCAACAAAACTAGAATCTGTTCTGAAGATTTCACTTGCTGATTCTTTCTGAAATAAATCTTCAGTTTCTGTCTGAGCTCTGATTGGTTGATAAACAAAATAAGTGATCAGCTGATCATCATTTTCATGGTCATTTCAACATGAAAACTGATCAATATCCTAATTTGATATTGATCAGTTAAATTAACTTTGACTTTAATCTCAGTTAAAACTTCATAATATTTTCCCCTCACTAATATTCCATCATAAAGTTGACCTGAATTCAAATGTCAAATAAACAGAAGCTGTAAAACATGCTTGTCAAACAAAATGGCCGCCGTGGGCGCTGACATCACCCAAGATCATTGGTGGAAAAAAAGTCCAGATTTTCCCAAATGAAACTCAAAAACTGATGAACTGGTTTGGATTTGGATGATGAACATCTGGATGTTTGACTCCTCGGTCGTCCTCCATGCCGGATCCTCCTCAGATCCTCCAGCTGCAGGGTTGCCATGGTGACGGAGGATCACATGACTGACTGGTTTCAGGTCAGGTTTGTGACGAGTTTAAGGAGACGGAGAAGCATTAGTGTTAATAATTTGTGGATCTGTGTTGCGTAACTCTGTTAACTTTTCATGAATGAAGATAATTTTCCCTGCAGTGAATTTAATGTTGGGAGAATCTGATGGTCCAGATTTGGAAGATGATTATTTTTCTCCATTTTCCCTCCTAACTTTTTGTCTAAGATGATTTGTGAATGACTTTTTTTCTTACAAAATAAAACTCTGAGAGAAATCTTTGAGAAATTGTAAGAATTTCCCTAAAATGACATCACAGGAGCTACTTTTACCCAGATCCTGTTTGACCATTAATTCGGCATTTTGATTTTACAACAAGTCCTGATGTTTCACAGGAAGCTAATGAAGTGAAGTTTAATTACATGTGAAGATTCACGTTAACCTGGAGCCGCAGAAGAAGGACGAGGAGCTGCAGGCGATCAGAAATGTCAAGGTCAGCGCGGTAATTACATGAGTCACATCATCTGTTGTCCCTCAGCAATCAGGTCCACAAATCAGAGGCAGCGTCTGACTCAGATTAACGGCTTCAGAGGAACATGAAGGAGAAAACAGTTTAACATCTGAATCCGTCATCACCGACGAAACCAGAAGAAACCTGGAACTCACAAAGTTTCCTGCTCCTTCGCACAGAACCAGGAGATCAGAAATGATTTGGGTTTTTATTTCTGTTTCATCTGAAGCATCAACGTCCTGCACTGCAAACAAGCAAATCAGGCTGGAAGATTTCTCAGTTTCATCTTTACCTGTCAGTTCAGCTGAACAAAATGAGAGACAAGAAATTCTCTAAAGAGGAATATCGAGACAAACTTTTGAATTTAACAGATGAAAACAAGATGGGAGATTACCAGACTGAGATCCAAACATATTACCAAGAAAAACAGAATGAGACGGAAACCAGACACACAAACTGAGACTTGTAATTAGAATGAATTTTAAATTAATGCAGATAATTAAAACAGACAAAATGACCAAATTAAAAACAGAAACTTCATCAAAACATGAAGTTCCTAATTAATCACTGATCTGACACCAAAACTCCAGCTGAGCAAATCCACAAGAAATTAACACAAAATAATCACAAATCTGTTTTCAGATTCAGTACAGAAAAAAAATGAAATAAATCTGTAATATGCATTTTTAAAACTCTAACTGTCATAATTCTGCAGGTTAAGATCTGATCAGTGATGGACGTCGTCTCCCACTGCTGCTGCATCCCAGATGCACCGAGCTGCGTTATCACTGATCCTTCCTGCTCCAAGCACAATTAATATTCACTTCCTGCTGCTTTTCATGCACAAATATTCATCCTGTTTGTGTTTGTAAATGATCTTACTTGCTTCCACATTTCTTGCTGTTTTAACAGCTGCACTGTGTTTTTCTTGTTGTAGATTTTCTTTCCTGTACATTCTCTTATTATTTTTCTGTTTTTTTAGAGTTTTAACTTCTTGCGTGAATCTGCAGCTGAATGTGGAGCAGGCGGAGTCAGGATGTCAGATTGAATTCCTCCTCTCATGAGCTCGTGTTGAACTGAAGCTCTGGATTAATGTTTGGACTAAAAACTCCCTGAACAATAATTTCCGTCATCTGGAGCTTCCTGCTGAGGAATCCCTGGGATTATAATCCCTGTTGAGCTGCTGTTGCTAATTAGCTTAGCATAAAGACCAGAGAGCGGTTGCTAAGCTAACCCCATCCTCTAACCAACATGGAACAAAAAATTATTTAAATATATTTTAAGTTTTTTGTTGCGTTTTAATTATTAAACTTTTTCCCAAGGGAGCCTGAAAAAAACGCAATTTGCACATTTTGATTAACTGTTTTTCAATTAAGTATTTCTGATTATAAGAACATTTCTTTAATTTCTACAGCAAAAAAGCAGCAGAGGGTTTTTGTCTTTGTATTCATTCATAATTTATTTCTGTTTGTTTGTTTGACTTTGAGCCTGAAGGCTGAGTGGAAAAATCTTTTTTCTTCTCATTCAACACAGAAAAAGAAAATAATTCACTTGCTTAAGAGAAAAAATGTTTCTGTTTCCTGGTTGTTGGATAAGGAGGAAAACAGAGTCAGAAAAATGACGTGACAGAAATATTTTGATCCACTTGCTCTTCAGAACAAAACAAGATTTTAAGAAAACATTTTTCTTTTCTTTTCTGTTGGTTGTTTGCTGTAGAAATGAAAGAAATGTCAGAAAAACACAATTGATGAATAAATAGATTTTATTCTCTCCTTCAGGGAAACAAATGTTCCTCCAGGAGAATATTTTTATATTCATATTGACCATAACTTTTAAAAGCAGGATAAAAAGAAAACTTGGTCTTGAAATAATTCAGTTTTTTTTCTCTTTTGCCTTTAGGGCTTCCGTAGAACCGGCTGATTCCCGCCCAGAACCTCAGAGCCGCGGTTCGTTCTGCTGTTAGCAGCGTAAGCCGACGGTCCGTGAAGGCATCATGACCTTTCCAGGAGGTCGGCTCCGCAGCGGGGGGTAAATTAAACCCGCCTCCATCTTGTTCCCTTTAATGAAAGGCCGGTCAGACCTTCATCACTCCTCATCACTAAAGGTCAGTCAGCAGGTGAGCAGCAGAAGAAGAAGAGCTGATTTACGGCTGGTTGTCATTTTATCACTGTAAACCATTAAACTCCTCAGGAAGGAAAGTCTGACTGTAAAGCTGCTTCTGTCGGTTTAACGGGAACAAATGACCTTCACTGTTCATCTGTGAAGGTCGATAAGAAAATATAAGAACAAAATAATTCAACATTTACTCTGCTGGTCAGCAGGTCTTCATTCAATCCTAGTTTTTCAGTTTCCTTTGTAAAGTGAAAGATGAATAAATAAATTAACATTTACTTTTATTTAGTCTGTAATAAGTTGGGTTTATTTGTACAGCATATTTCAGCAACAAGGCGGCGCAAAATGATTTTCATCATAACAGCAAACAGAAACCAACAAAATAGAATCATTGACATTATCAAGCAAATATTGATTATTGATCAAAATTGGCTCTAATCAGCTGGTTTAGCCTTAGAGGAGCTCAGGGTTTCGGCTGTTTGTCAGTTTTCTGGAAGTTTGTTCCAGATCTGTGGTGCATAGAAGCTGAATGCTGCTTCTCCTGGTTTGGTTCTGGTTCTGATGGAGAGCAGAACCAGAACCAGCAGGTTGATCCAGCTGCAGCAAATCTTTAATCCGTTCAGTGATTTATAGAACCGGGCGGTGTCTCTATCATCCTGGTTCTAGTCAGAACTCCAGCAGCAGCGTTCTGAACCAGCAGGTTCTGGACCAGCAGGTTCTGAACCAGCAGGTTCTGGACCAGCAGGTTCTGGACCAGCAGGTTCTGAACCAGCAGGTTCTGGACCAGCAGGTTCTGAACCAGCAGGTTCTGGACCAGCAGGTTCTGGATCAGCAGGTTCTGGACCAGCAGGTTCTGAACCAGCAGGTTCTGGACCAGCAGGTTCTGAACCAGCAGGTTCTGAACCAGCAGGTTCTGGATCAGCAGGTTCTGGACCAGCAGGTTCTGGACCAGCAGGTTCTGGACCAGCAGGTTCTGGACCAGCAGGTCCTGGACCTGCAGGTTCTGGATCAGCAGGTTCTGGACCAGCAGGTTCGGAACCAGCAGGTTCTGGACCAGCAGGTTCTGAACCAGCAGGTTCTGGACCAGCAAGTCCTGGATCAGCAGGTTCTGAACCAGCAGGTTCTGGACCAGCAGGTTCTGAACCAGCAGGTTCTGGACCTGCAGGTTCTGGACCTGCAGGTCCTGGACCAGCAGGTCCTGGACCTGCAGATTCTGGACCAGCAGGTCCTGGACCTGCAGGTTCTGAACCAGCAGGTCCTGGACCAGCAGGTCCTGGATCAGCAGGTTCTGAACCAGCAGGTTCTGGACCAGCAGGTTCTGAACCAGCAGGTTCTGGACCTGCTGGTTCTGGACCTGCAGGTTCTGAACCAGCAGGTTCTGGACCTGCAGATTCTGGACCAGCAGGTTCTGGATGAGTTTCTCTGATCAGAGACTTTAGTCTCTGGTTCTGGAAATGTTCTGCAGCTGCTAGAAGACCCACTGTGGAACCGGCTTTATGTGGCTCTGAGGTCAGAGGTCAGCCTGATCTCTAGTTTATTTGTAGTAATAAAAAATGGTGATGAATGATATTTTCACCATATCATTAATTTATTACAGTTTGGGAATAAATCCAGGATCAGATGCAGAAGATAAAAAAACTTCCTAATGAGATTTAAGTATTTAAAACCAAATCCAAGCTGTTGAACATCTGAAGGTTTATTTTCTCAGTTTTTACCGACTTCCTGCAGAAACCAGCAGAACGCCGTTACCTTTATCGGTCAGCTGATGAACTTTTAAAAATAAAAAGATCACTTATTGCTTTTGATGAATATCTGCTAAAGGAAATTTGTCGTTTTTCTATTTTCTATTTGTTTTAAAATGAAGAAAAACATTTGCTAAGAGGAAGGATGAATTTCTTTATGTGGAATGGTAAAAGTTATGGAAAATAAAACAAGAAGTTTACATATTAATGACAAAATTATTACTAGCATGTTTAGTGTCGTGGGAAAAAAAGAGGTAAAAGCAGCAAGTTTTATTAAATTTATATTTAAGGCAGAGCTGTTAAGGACCGTTGTGGGAGCTCTGAAGAGCCTCTTGTGGCTCTGGAGCGGCAGGTTGAAAACCCCTGGTTTAGACATTAAATGTAATTTTCACTTATTTTTATTTTCCAAAGCAGTGAAGGGATTTAAATGAAACCTGGTTTTGCTGATCCAGGTTTTTATATTAATTATGCAGATTCCTCAGCTCTCCTTACATCCACCTGAGAGATTCAGTAGATTAGAAAATAATGTTTTCCTCTTCATTAATGCAGCAGCAACAGATGCAGCAGTAACTTCCAGAATCTCTGGATCTGCGCCGCCGCAGCGTTTCTGCCGTTATTTCAGAGTAGCGGGAGGAACCAGCGGAGGCGGCGGGTCCAGTTGATGTGCTAACAACGCCGACTCCCACACGCGTCTTGTTTTCCTCTCCTGGGAGGAAGAGTGGAGGCTGGACCCGTTCTCCGTTCAGGCTCCCCAGGCTCAATATCCTCTGGATAATTATACGCCTCGCAGACAGGAGGCAGCCGTAATTGGTGGGTGGAGGGCTGTGAGGGGGGGCGGGGGGGGGGTGGGGGGGGGCGGGGGGGGGGGTGGGGGGGGGGGGGGGGGACGTCTGGAGGGGTGCAGGGGAACGATGCTGAAGTGCGTCAGAGGCATTCAGAACTGGGACTGAGGGCAG
>CAEFZY010055044.1:0-10221 GCA_903066815.1 Brachyrhaphis roseni | reverse complement strand
ATCAACCTGATATAACATAAATACATTACAGAGAACATAAAGTGCAAATTTGAATAGCTTTAGTATTGGTGGAATTTGCAATAGTTTTGATATATTGTTTGACCTCATTGCCAAAAATGGAAAGAAGTGGGTTTTTTTATAAGTGTACCTGTGTTTGTGCATGTGCCATTTGGCTAAGAATATAATAAGATTAACAATATAAAAATGTATTTTCAGCTATTGGATACTTAATGAAGCAATACAATACAAGTTCAAAACAAATGGAGACATACGGATCAATAGACGCAGAAATCACAATGAAAATACTTATTGAACAAAGAGGCCAAAATAAATCAAACATCTTCTGTGTTTCCTTCACAAAAGAGCAGCTAATATCCATGTTATTGTAAAAATGTTGTAGAAAGAGTTTGGATGGGTAAATAATGGGAATAATTTTAAGACACTTCTTTTACTTTATTCGTTATTATATATTTGGTAAAGTCAAAATCCTTTTCCAGTTAAAGTTATGAATAAAGATGTTCCTATAAAATATTACATATGGAGTTGACATGTCTTTCTCAAATGATGAGTGTTTATTATTCTTATATGTTTGTTGCTTTTACAGGTTGAGCAGAAACAGATTTGGAAACATCTCAAGTTTGGTTGGATAAAAATGAAAGAGTCTTGGATTCTGTCCTATTAAACTTTGAAATAAACTACTCCAGCAGGGATTGCATTTATTACAAGTTCATTTCTAGGAATTATAGCGCCGCGTTGTGTAGTAAAATCTTGATACGTCATTAAAGATCAATCGCGGTTGAGCAACTGATGAACTAAAACTGTTCTGAGCGACCAAGGACAGCAAAATAAGGATTTATTTTTAAAATGTCTTTAGTGTTCCAGATGTAATATCTGTGGGGAAAGAAATTACGCTTGTAAATCAACGATCAAGAAAGAAGCATCTGTTTATGAAAACTGGATTATTTTAAGGGCATTTTTTAAACATTATAATTGCAAAATGAAATAAAATTAAGGCCTGCTAATTTAGAAAAACACAGTTTGTGTGATGAAGAGGGAGTGAAGATGCTGAGGATAAAGCGGAGGACCCAGGTGGTTGACTGGTGATTATGCTGTAATGATGAAAAACGGACAAAAATCCAGGCAGCACAGAGTAAAAGCTATGAGCTAATCGCTGGTAGCAACTGGTAAACAGCAATTGATCGACAGCAGACACGAGAGGACTAGATAGTTTAGACAAGAACCTGAACAGAGAACAAGAAACAGGTGGGTATAAACACACAGGAGGAAATCAAGAGAACTACAAACAGCTGGGATCAATGAAGGGTAGACAAGACAACAAAGAAACTCAACCAACACAGAAACCTAAATAAACACACAGAAAAACTCAAATCCTTGCAGTTTGATGTAAAGTTTCAGACTGAAAATTAATTGTTTTAGCCAATTTCTTTTGAATGTATTTGTCGGGTTCCGGGGAAATCCTCCCCGTGTTTATTTTTTTGGGGAGTCGGCTGCCGGCTCCTTATTCGTCCACTAGATGGCTCCAGAGGCCGGTACCTGGAGAGGCGTGCCAGTGGCGCTGCACACCTGTTGTTCATCATCTCATCAGCTTCTGGAGGGTAAAAGGACTTCACTGCCAACACGTCGACGCCTCGGTGTTTAACCTGCACGGTACACCTAAGCCTCTCAGAGTCTGCCTCTGAGTTCACGCCTGCTGAGTTTTCCTCCGAGTAATCCTTCGTTGTTTCTCTGTGCTCTTCAGGTGTTCCCTCTCGAGCTGCCTTTGGACTCACCTTGAGAGATTCCTCGTTGTGGCTTGTTTAAGCCTTCCTCGTGACGCCGTGGATAATTACCCTCTGGTTGCCCGAGTTTTCCACTTCCTCCGCTCCTGTTGTTGTTTGAAGACTCCCTGTGATCTCCGGCTGGCAGATCCTAACCCGGTCCTCTCCCTCCAGCGTCACTGGACCTCAAGCCTACCTGTCCGCCCTCCGCCGTAGCCTCCTGCCTTGGACCTCGCTCCTCTCCTGGATCAGAACCTCCTTCGACTGAAGAAACCCCGGAACCCGCAGTCAACCTTCCCCACGCCTAACTCGCCTCAGCCAAACGTAAGATCTGACCCTTTAACTGATTTCTGTCTCCTGTGGTGTTCTGCATGTGGGTTAAGAACCGAAACCCCATCATGACAGTATTATTTAAGGTATCGAGGTCTAAAAAGTTGAAGACACCTTTTTCATGAGAATACGTAATTACTGATTTTTTTAAATATATTTTTCTTTTTCCAAATGAAATTAAATAGCATCTTGTCAATGTCTATGGAGACCTTTTTGTTTACATCCAGAGATAAAGCAGCATAAGATGTAAAAGTTGCTCTTCATGGTTAACACAATTTGAACTCTCAACCTTAAATCTATCTGCTGCCACTGGTTCAGGTTTTTTCTGGGTTTTGTCACTAATGGAAATAAAGTTCAGATGACATCTGGAATCTCTGTTTTTCATGATAATTCCTAAGTAACAGATTCTTTTACAAGTATACTAGAAATGTAACAATATTTCAGAGAAAGTAGTTCCCGTTTTTTATATTTAGGCAAAGTCCAGATGAAGCAGAGAAAGGGTTAATGAAGTAAATTGAGGAAGGTATCTTAGAACAGTTTTTTAGAAATTATACCATTTAGTTTGCTCAGTTTAATAGACTCTGAGTAACTGAGTGTAGAGGAGGAAAGGAGAAGATAAGGCGATATGAGACATCGCTGCCTGTTACATGTTTCTGATAGCACTGCTAAAGTAAGAACCAAAAACAAACTTTTCTAAGGTGTGAAATATGAAATTATGTTCAATGGTGTCAAAAGCCTTATAAAAGTCCACAAAAAGGATAAAAATGTCATCAGAGCATAAATCTGAATAATCAATTAAAGTACCAGTCAGATTGTGAGGATTTAGGCTTCTGTGTTAAGTTGAGTCTCTGTGTTGTCCTGTGTAGTGGGAACATTTTAAGGTTACTATCATTATTAACAGTATTATGATTCTTGTGTGATGCATTAGCTCATGAAAACGGCTTCTGAAGCAGGTTCTCTGACTTAACATTACAATTAAGTCATTGAATTGTTTCTTTCTCTCTCATGGCTCCTAGTGAAACAAGACATGTGCTCACTGTCTGTTCTGTAACCAAGTAGATTATCAAACTATCCATGTGAATGTTATGAACCCCTCCCTATAAAACTGGAAGCTGTATTCTGCTCCAGGCTCTTTCTCCTGTCTGCGGTCAATGAGCAGAGACTTCAAATAAAAGCCAATTAAGAATATATTCTTTCTCTGGATCTTGAAACAGTTTCCCTCACTCTGTTAACAGCTGTCTACCCTTTGATTGCTCACAGCTGTGTCTTGTTTAATCCCACCTGTGTTCCTTGTCTATCCTGTGACTCTCATGTTTACCAGTTGCTACCAGTTTTGAGCTCCTAACCTTCTGCTCATCTGTGCTGCCTGGTCTTTTGGATTATTTGTGTATTCATCATTAAAACATCACTTCTCTCATGTAAACCTGGATCTACTGTGTCTGCCCCACCATTCAACTAATACTGTTTCATGACACTGATGTTATTAGAAATATGTCTGTTCTTCATGAAGCCAGATTGAGTCTCATCAATTATGTAGTCCAAAACGGATTTTCTCCTCTTAGCAAATATTAGTGCAAATATTTTGTTATCATTATTTAATAAGCACACTGGGCAACAGTTGTCAAAGAGTATTAGAGTTATGACACGTTGGGTTACAGTAGGAGGGAGGGATTCATTGTCTACACATTCATGGAGGAGCAAGCTGTTTGCAAAATGTTTCAGAACATTCAGAGGTCAGATTGTTTGTACCAGGAGATTCTTCTGAGGTTTTCCAGAATGAAAATGATTTCCTGTAATGGTATTGGCTTATCACAAGATTCCTTTAGGTCAATGTAAATTTTTTTTCAGTTTTACAAGAGATCAAATACATCGACAACTAAAATGTTCATTGTATTTTGGTTCATATAATTTAGTATAAAATTTGGAACAATATTTGGCTTTTCTGAAGGGTTATCAGTGACGTCTCCATCAATGTTGCGCTTTTGGGGATGCATCTGTCTGTGAGGCCAATCAGAGCCTCTGAAGATTTAAAGTTTGATTTTTAAATATTTGAAAATTCTGATGTTTCAATATGTGCTACAACCCCTCCCTGAGAAAACTAAGGGTAAATGTTGGCACCGGGTGGAACACAAAAACCAGTAATCTAAAACAGTTGATGTCAGTAGCAAAAGGGTAGTTTATTTTACAGTGCAGGTAGAAGCTCAACCACAGGAGGCAAAAAACACAGGGAAGCTTTGAGCTTCAGGGTCTCCAAGGCCAAAATAATAAAACACCCTCTTTTAACTATGAAATAAAACAGAACTTCCTAGAGGAAAACTGAAAGAAAAGCACAAAACCTGAACTCCCTGGCTAACCACAAAACAGGAGAAAACAGTTCAACAAAAATGTCAGAGAACCCCTACTGGCTTCCACTGTGAAAAGAAAACACAATTTTAGTTAAACACAATATGCTCACAGCAAAATCATTCACGTCCCAACAACAGTAAGCTCGCAGTAAAGATCACATCAGATCAGGGCCCAAGGACAAAAAGGGATCTGATATCTCTGGCATGAAGCTCTTAATGGGGTGGCTGACGAGCTCCAAAATATTGCACCTGTAGCAGGCAGGTAGAGCTGAAACACAAAGAGAGAGCTCTCTCATAAAGAGAGCCCCTAGAGGTCAGTGACCGTAACAATATGACCTGTACTTAGGTCTTGGACACAGTACTTACAACAAATTGCCTGAAGAAGGTATATTTATCCGGAAACATCACAATAGTTTTTCTGTTTTTCTTTTTCACCTTTACATACGTAGACACCAGGCTAATACGACCTGGTGTCGCCAACAAGTCGAAAGAAAAGACGGGGGAACCATTTAGTCAGAACACAGGGAGACAGAGACCAGATAGATTTAAACTATTTTTATTCCCAGCAGACACCAAAGGAATAAAACATTCTGTTCTCTTTTGCTAGAATCTGTACAATAGTTTAAAAAAATGCCCTGAGTCCAAGGTAAACTTGTTCTCCAGTTGGAATCGTGAGGAGGAACCCTTTGGTTAGCTTGCACCACATCTGGAACCTGCAGCGGTCCAGTCCGTGCTCCTCGCTCGCCGCTGGGTGTCGCTGTGCTGCAGCCCTGCAGATACAAACAACCACTGCACATAAAACAGACGATCTGTTTTGCGACCTTCCCAACGCGGCTGCCCCACAGACTCGGTGGAAACTGGTACTCACAGATGAGGGCAGAGTTCCCCCTCTGTCAATCCAACACGTTGTTTTCCACTGATGGCTGTTTCTGCTGCGGAGAAGATCCAAGTCGCTCTGGCTTCCTTCACCTGATGATCACAGGCTTATCCGTTCTGCCACACCTGGCTCTTGTCTACTCCGTTCTTCTCCCTAACAATATAGCATGAAGTGACAAAAATCAATACAAAAATCATGCACAGTAGATGAAGTCATTTTAAAAAGTGACACTTTAAAAATAAAAGCACATTTCCAGTGTGTGACAGTTTTTTAAAATGTTTTATTGGCTGTAGTGGCCTTTATTTGATAGTGAATTAACAGGAAAGTGGGTAATGAGAGAAAGGGGAAGACATGCGCTAAAGGTCGCCAGGCCGGGAATCAAACCTGAGTTCAGCCACACCCACAACAGAGGGTTCATGGGACTGAGCCCGTTCAATGCAGCTGCAGTCAAGAACGGCCCAGCCCAATTAAACCGCTGGACCAGAGAGCCACCTCAAGCAGACGGACTCTTTATACTCTCTTCCCCTAAGCAATAAGTCCTGGTATTTTGTTGGACTTTTGTTTTGCTACCGGTTTTCAGCTTGCTTCTCTTTTGATTTGGTGTTTTTTTTCCTCTTCTTTAAATTTAATAAACATTTGTAACATTTGTCTCCCCTTGTTTTGTCATGTCATCAGAGCCTGGTTGTGACAAGAGACTATGTTAAAAATATTTTCAAATTATTGGGAAGGCTCTGGTGGCATAAGTCACTAATTTAATTTTGAAATTAGCAATAATTTCAAAATTAAAATTGTTAATGATGCCAATCTAACCCTTTTTTATTTTTAAATAAAAATAAGGTAAGGAAAGCTAGCTTTCATTTTTCTCATCATTACCTAAGATTTATTATTTTCAAAGTTGTGAAAAGTAAGCTTCGCTTGCAGTTGATACTGGTTTAGTTTTTAGTGTCAGTAAAAATGACCAAATATGATAAATACATGTCTGATTTGTAGAGAAAACAGATCAGTTTGAATAATTGCTTCTCACTGTGCTGACTAAAATCTTTTTCATAAATTTATTCTGCAAAACTGGAAGTAGTATTTAGTGTGTGGGTGATCCCTAGCGTCCAAACTGCATTATTTTTCTTTTTAATGTTTCAGAGGTTTTGGTTTTCACTGCTGGTATTCACCATGAAGTGGATGGAAGAATGTGTGTTTAATCTTTATAGAAACAGGTGTGTGTGCTTTTATCACACCTGAGGACATTCATGAGCTATATTTAAAGAACATTGTTTTTTTGTCAACTATTGCCCGCTGTGCAACGTTTGGACGACTGCAGACTAATTAATGCAAACTTTGGTACAGAAATTCTTTATGCTGCAATAAATACTTGTGAGCCAGATCAGTAATCCTGACTCAATCCTGTATTAACAGTTTTTTCAGACATGATGTTCCACTTTACAATGCACAAAGTTGTTTGAACAAGAAAGTTTTGTAACATTTTGTTCCATTCTGTTAATCCAATGTTTCATCAATTATTAATTGAAAAATAACTGTCTTCCACTAGCGGGCAGCAGAATGCAGGAAACCGCTGAGCTATGAAAACATGTTCAGCATCTTAAACAGCGTTCCACCGTTTTCCAGCTAAATTACAGCTGCTGGTGTCTGTGTGTTGTCTCTATATGTATTGAAACGTCTCGTATGAAAGCAAAGGGTGGGCCATCATCATGACGGCTGTTTGGTCATTCTGACAGGGTCTGTGGGGGAACAAAAGATGTGGGAGAGAAACAGCATGTTCTCCCTGCTGAATAAAAATAATCCTCCACGAAGTAGTCGAGTGGATCTAGTAAATACAGAAATTAAACATCTCCCCTTCTGGTCTGCATAAAAATCTAAAAGTATAAACTCGGCTGACAAATCATCCAGTGACTTCTACCCAGAATTAATTTTATTCAAATCTGATCAAGTGAAGATAACAACCCTTTAACCCCCATCATTAGAACAAACGCTTTAATTTCCTCGTCTTCAAACACATTAAGCTTCTTCTTCTGATTAACTAAGGGAACAGATCTGTCCACTGATCACAAAAAGCCAGAAGCAGTCCTGTTTCCACAGGTGATGCAATAGAAACAGCAAATGTGAAGGACAGTTCTGTGCTCAAATGAGACACAAACAGGCCGTTTTCCTCCATGCAGAGGACCCAGTGTGGAACAAAACTAACGTTGTGCAGGAGCTTCGTCGTGATAAATTCAGGAAAACGCCTGTTAGAGGCTGCAGAATGTGGATTGTTACATTTTTAAGATATTAAAGGATAAAGGTCATCCAAATGCACCTGTTTGCAGCATGAGCATCAGGGACGGAGGGCTCAGGACCGGTCTTGGTCTTCTTCCACAGATTGGGTCAAGACTGGGTTGAGATGTAATAGTTTTTTAAAAATTAGAAAAGCATAACTCCTTCTTATTGTATACAATGCTACTATTGCTAAGTACTGCAAAACCTCATTGTGTGTGACTGTTTTCCACACCTGATGGAAAACAGGTGTGGGTTAGTTAGGTGTGTGCTCACATGCGAGTTGGTCTAACTTAGGCTCAGCAAAGAGCAGAAATTACATCTGCTTTTTAAACACATGAAACATTTTAAGAAAGGGGAAAGAAAAACACAGTCATTTCTAAATTTGGTCCATCGGCAGTTTTAACGATGTGTGAAGTGAGAGGTTGAACAAATTAAGATTTTATCCTAGGGTCAGTTTGCTTCCAGGAAATATCACAGATGTTTCAACTAAATGTTTACATGACTCCAAGCTTTCACAGCTAAAGATCACTTAATATAGGTTAGCCAGAAAAATCCCAACCTGTAATGACTTTTGATACTGACTACTGTCCTTACTGTCACCAAAGGCGTTCCTCAAAGCTTGGTATTATGACTCTCTCTTTTTGCAGTTTTCCTAAATAATTTGGACCAGAATAAATTTCTATGTCTCTACAGTGATGACTTGTTTAGTCATATAAACTCTGTTCTTATGGTTTTTGTAGATTCAGTCACATTATTCTGCATCTGCTGATAAAAATGAAGGGTTGTTATGAAAAAGAAAAACCATCCCTGTTGTTTTCGCTGATTTTATGTCTACTGAAGGTATCCTTGTTGAATATGCATCGTTAGAAATATCCTGGCATTTCAATGGATTAAATATCGTATTCTAATATAGAACAAAATCTCAATAAATTCAGATTTAAACTCATGTTCTCCAATTGAAATAGATTATGATTTTAATTTGTGGGGAGAAACCGACACGATGAGCTCACATTGATTATGCTAACATTCTTTACATGAACGCTCCTGCTAGATCTGTGCAGATGTTGGTTGCTCTGAGGTTCTTTACAAATATTACTCTGCAGCACTTTGTCTTTGGCGAAGAGACTTTCCTGATTTCATTTGGAAACTAGACATAAGTTCACTTCCTAAATGTCACCTAAACAGGCTGTTAATACAATCCGCATTCCTCCTGTTTGGTCAAAACATTTTCATTCTACTTAGAACCAAATGCAACTGGACCTGCAGCTCTGCAGCTGAACTGGAGGATTTTAACTGATTTTAAGAATAAACAGGAAAGTTTAGTTAACGTTAAATAAGGACTTTCTAAAAGTTTGTAACATTTATTTGAAGGGGTGACATGACAGTCATAAACATGACATAACTTTGCATTATTTGGTAAATAATGACATTTCAATGCAAAGTTGCATTAAAAGTGTCAACTTTAATTTGAAAGTGTCATTATTATCAAGTGACACTTCATGTCAACAGTCAAACATTCATGGAGACGCCATGTTCATGACAATGTCATGTCAGCCTTATAAACGTTACCAAAAGTTATTCATGAAAAAACTTAGAGAGAAATCTGAAAAAAAAGCAACTCAAGACCAAATAACAGATTGTACAAATGTATAAAAGCTAGAACTAAGCTAGGAGATAATATCCACATTATAAAAACTAATCAACAATAGATTATACACATACAATCATGTCTTTAAATAATATAACAACTTGTAACTTTAGGCTAACATTCTAAATAAGAGTTGTTCTTAATGTTTTGCCCGGTGAAACTAATTTCTATTGAAACTATTGTGACTGGTTACAGACTGATGGTTTCATGAATAACTGACGGAAACCAAACATTACTTGAAGGTCACTATAAAAAGAAGTCCTTTAGGTTGCATTTCAGCTTAGTATAAAATTAGGGTTGGAAGAAATATAAATGTCAACACAGATGTATAATAAGTGGCCAAGGTTCACCGTCAGACAAGGAGGAGGAGGAGATGAAGAAGATGCCACTGATTCATTTCTCCTCCCATATTTCTGCCCAGATGGTC
This sequence comes from Brachyrhaphis roseni, assembly GCA_903066815.1. Classification (NCBI taxonomy): domain Eukaryota; kingdom Metazoa; phylum Chordata; class Actinopteri; order Cyprinodontiformes; family Poeciliidae; genus Brachyrhaphis; species Brachyrhaphis roseni. The sequence goes on along the minus strand of CAEFZY010055044.1, from coordinate 548 downwards.
TGGAAGTCAGAAGCAGCGATTTGCTGATGACACGCCTACTTTTCTAACCTCAAGGCTGCGCAGCAAATAAATAATAAGACATGATGGGATGTTTTTACTAGAAAGGACAAGACGATGAAAGACGATGAAGGAAAGTTGTTCGTTATTCAATGATCTCTAAAATGACATGATCAGATGAGAATAAATGCTGAAAATCTAATTTTGAGTTGAGGACTCACACACCACAAGGAAATAGGTTGACCAACTTCCATCCTTTTGTCTTCTGCGTGTCTAAGACCCTATGATCTTCTCAAGTTCTAGAGGGTATGTTGCTGGGTCTGGGGCCAATGCCTTGCTCAAAGGCCCTCAATACAGAGGTGTGACCAAGTCACTGTGTTGCAAGTCTCAAGTAAAGACAGGCAAAAGTCGAGTCATGTCTGAAGTCAGGAACCTTTAATTTCAAGTCATTTCGAGTCGTTTTTATTTTATTTTTTTTTTTTAATAATTTGCAATTATACATAAAATTCAAATAATAGACCATTTGTTCTTTTTAAAATATGTATTTATCT